>JARQOD010006224.1:0-43982 GCA_033576555.1 Oophaga sylvatica
CAGATCTAATTTAGTAAATACCCTTGCTCCCCGGAGCCTATCAAAGAGCTCAGAGATCAGGGGCAACGGGTACTTATTCTTAACGGTGATGGCGTTAAGACCTCTGTAATCTATACACGGACGTAATTCTCCACTCTTCTTCTGCACGAAGAAGAACCCCGCTCCTGCTGGTGACACCGACTTCCTGATGAACCCTCTTGCCAGATTCTCCTGGATATAATGAGACATAGCCTCCATCTCAGGAAGAGAGAGGGGATAGACCCTTCCACGAGGAGGTTCTGCTCCAGGCAAGAAGTCAATAGGACAGTCGTAGGGACAATGGGGCGGCAGAGTCTCCGCAGCCTTTTTAGAGAACACGTCTGCATATGACTGATAACACTTGGGAAGAGGAGAAAGATCTGCGGGTATCTCTGTAGTGGTAACCTGAATGCACTCCCTAACACATCTGTCCTTACATGACTCACTCCAACCCAGTATCCTACCGGAGGTCCACTCAATATAAGGGGAGTGGGAACGGAGCCAGGGTACTCCAGTAGGATTTCGTCTATTCCCTCGGGAAGGACGAGAAGGGAAATAATTTCCTGATGGGAAGGGGGTACACACAAAGTAAGAGGGACAGTCTGATGTGTAATTGGCGAGGGCAATGTCAACCCATTCACTACCCGGACAGTCACTGGTTTGTCGAGCGCCACCAGATGTATTGCGTGGCGACGAGCAAAGGTGGATAACATGAAATTCCCCTCTGCTCCTGAGTCCACACAAAGCTCGACTGTAAGTGTGGAAGAGTCCACAGTGACTGTCCCTTTAAATGTCATCTTGGAGGAAAATGCAGCTGTCTCTAGTGAATCTCCTCCCAGGGTCACTAGTCGCGATCGCTTCCCCGATCGCTGTGGACATTTGTTGGCATAGTGTCCTGTCTGCTGACAAAGGTTACAGACCACAGATACTCGGACGACTCGAGACTTAGGTCCTGCACGAGGAACCTCTGTGGCCTTTTGGGGTTCAGACGTCAGATCCAGGGATTCGAAAGATGTGGCAAAGGTGGGAGCCAACCGAATCCTCTGCCTACACTGGGCCCGCTCCAACCTCCTCTCGTGAAAACGGAGGTCGATGCGGGTAGATATGGAGATAAGCTTCTCCAGTGTGGCGGGAATCTCCCTGGTAGCCAAAGCGTCTTTAACATGGTCAGCCAGTCCTCGCCAGTAGACTGGAATGAGAACTTTATCCGACCAGTCTAGCTCTGAGGCCAGAGTCCGAAACTGGACGGAAAACTGACTGACCAAAGACGAACCCTGTGCCAATGCCAGCAGTTGTATCGCCGTATCGTGGGTGACCTGAGGTCCTAAAAAGACCTTTTTAAGAGCCTCCAGGAAACGAGGAGCACTCCACACCACACGATCGTCGCGCTCCCACAGCGGCGTTGCCCACTCCAACGCTCTGCCCGAGAGTAGAGACAGTACAAAACCCACTTGTGCCCGATCCGTGGGGAAACGTGCAGCCAGAAGCTCGAGCTGTATAGAGCACTGACTCACGAATCCCCGACATTGCTTGCTGTCACCGGCAAACTTGTCAGGAAGCGGGAGGTGGCATAATGTAGGGGCAGAGGTGGCAGAGGACAAACTGGCTGCAGCCACACTAGCAGCCTAAACAGCGACTGCGGTAACATCCACAGCTGAGGTTGTGCGCTCAAGAGCCGCCAACCTACCCTCCAGCTGCTGGATGTACTGCGGTAGACGCTGGTCATCCGCCATTTTACTAGCCAGACCCTGGCGCTAATATTATGTTAGGGTCTGCGTAACGCACCAAATATATGATGTAAAGAGGTGCGTTCGCAGCACGGGGTCCACCGTGCAGGCGGAGCCTGCTGCTAGTAAAATGGCGCAAGAAGCGAACTCTGTTATCCCGCAGAGTCGCCAAAATAAACGCCGTAACACGCTGTGGCAATATGTGCAAACTCTGTTATTCCACAGAGCCGCTAGAAGGAGTGCCGCAGCGCCATACGGCGATGTGTGCGAACTCACTTAACACCACTGAGTCGCAAAATAAACACGCTAGGGCGCTGTCTAGCGTTGAAAGCGAACCCTGTTACGTCACAGAGCCGCTGAGAAAAACTTCTGTGTCCTGTCAGGCACCCAGGTACACAGTTGACTGCTAAGCAAACATAGAACGTGATCATGCGCTAATGTCCTCGCGGGAGACACCTGCAATCTATGGCGTCTGAACGCCAAGCCCTGAATACGGCAATCAAACTCCTCACCGGTTATGCCGGTAATCTAGGGCATCTAGGACACCGACCCTGACCAGCTAGCATACCAAACTCCTCACCGATTAAGTCGGTATTCTAGGGGCTTATTTCAGCCGGGCCCTAACCACACACACGCATGACCACACTGGCGCAAAGCATATGAAGATTGATATTAGCGCATGGCGGCCCAGCCATGCCATCATTTTATAGCAACAGCTATAGGATCTGCCAGAAACAAGCACCAATGAGAAACTGTTCCAAAACACATGCAGTTTCAGGACCTTTCTGGCAGACCAATAGGAGCTGCTGTACCTGAACATGTGACCCCTGATCTCCAATGAGATATCTCACCCTGGTCATGCTCAGAAGGGGAAACTCAGGACTTCGTCCCAAAGACGTCTGCTGTTGTGAATGGGTTTGAGATGAGTTCTGAGCAGAGGCTCCCTCTGGTGGTTACAAGCGGTGCTAGTGAGGATTGTGAGGACTGGGAATCAGGTGTTACTGACTGGTCTTATATAAGGGAGTCATTTTCCCATCAGGGTTGCCGGTGATCAATTGTTCTGGTCTGAATCCTTCATTCCAGTTTCCCTTGTAGCCTGCTGTGTCGTGTCTGCATCTCCTGCTTACAGATAAGACTTTTGCTTCTTTTGTGTTTGTGCTATATTTTTGCATTTTGTCCTGCACTTCTTTGGGGGCCTTCAGGGTCCCCTCCGGGGCTTCTGCCCTCTCAGTTTAGTTCAGCCACTGAGTTTTGTTCTTTTGCTTTTTCCAGTTTTTTCAGTGGCTGCTGTTTTTATTTTGTTACACCAGAGAACTAATTTAGGTGGTAGAGGTCGTGTGATCTCAGGTGATTTTGAAATTAGTAGAGTTGGTGCTTTTCAGGGTTTTCTGGGATTGCAGTAAATACCCTTCCTATCCTTTTCTATTTAGATAGTTTGGGCCCCAGCGTTTGCTCATACTATTTTCTTTCTGTGTCAGTATTTCCTCTTGTCTAACCGCCATTACATGTTTGGGGGCTTTCTGTTATCTTTGGGGTTCTGCTCCGGGGCAGATAGCTTTCCTATTTCTATCTTTAGGTGTAGTTAGTTTCTCAGGCTGTGACGAGGCGTCTAGGACCAACGTAGGAACGCTCCACGGCTGCCTCTAGTTGTGGTGGTTAGTCAGGGTACTGCAATCTCATAGATTCCAACTGCTCTGGTGTATTGCCTTTTTTACCTGCACTCCTCAGCTACCGAAACATAACAGTATCACCGGCCTAAAAATTTAAATTGTATGGTACTCACAGAAGGAAAAAAAATATTGTGAAAGAAAAAAAGTTGTCAGAGTTGTCAGAGATATTTTTCTGTTTGTTGCATTTTTTTTTTTTTCCTCTGTATCTCTGGGTGCTGGGGAGGATCTTTTCTCCCAATGGAGTTTGCACAGTTGTCTGGCCGTGTGGATCAGCTTGCCACTGAGGTTCAGAGTATTGCTGCATATCTTGCTAGGTTGCCTGTTGTGGAACCTAGGATCCCCATGCCAGATTTGTTTTTAGGGGATCGAGCTAAGTTTCAGAATTTCAAAAATAATTGTAAATTGTTTTTTGCCTTAAAATCTAAGTCCTCAGGAAACGCAGCGCAGCAGGTTCAAATTATTATCTCTCTCCTGCGCGGCGATCCTCAGGATTGGGCTTTTTCCCTGATACCTGGGGATTAGAGTTGAGCGATACTTTCCGATATCCTAAAGTATCGGAATCGGAATGGTATCGCCGATATCACTAAAATATCGGCGATACCCGATACCGATACCGGAAGTCCCATGTAAGTCTATGGGAACAAAATATCGCAACTAAAAAAACCTCTTTCTTTCCTTGTAAACACTAAATATACACACATAGAATACATATATATATATATATACATGTCATTGTGACATATATATACATATATGTATAGTTTATACACTTCTACATAGTAAAATATCCTCTGATTCAATTGCCGGGTAAAGCCGGCTTCAGTGAAAAGACAGAAGCACCCGACATGAAATGACACTTGGTGTACATAGGGTTAACCATGTCTTTTCATGTCGTTTGCTATCTGATTTGCACAAACAATTAAATCAGTCTATGTGTGCAAAATTTCACACCTGTAGGGGTTAATTAAAGGTGTAAATTCGTTGTAAAAAAAAACGGACTTTTTTGCTACGAATTTACACCTTTAATTAACCCCTACAGGTGTGAAATTTTGCACACATAGACTGATTTAATTGTTTGTGCAAATTAGATAGCAAAGGACATGAAAAGACATGGTTAACCCTATGTACACCAAGTGTCATTTCATGTCGGGTTCTGCATTTTCACAAAAGCCGGCAATTGAATTAGCGGCTATTATACTATGTAGAAGTGTATGAACTACAAATATAAATATATATATATATATGTGTCACAAATTCAATGACATATATATATATATATGAGGTGTAAAATTGCTGAAAAAAAATGCGTGGGCTCCCGCCCTATTTTCGCAACCAGACAGACAAAGCCAGTGAGTGGGGGCAGATAATAATAGCCCAGAGAGGGACCATTATTTTTGCCCCCCCCCCGGCTACTAACATCTGCCCCCAGACACCCCAGGAAAGACAAATCTATAATTAGATTCGCCCTTTCTGGCACTTTGCCCGTCTATTCCATTGCCCTGTAGCGGTGGCGAATGGGTTAATATGGGGTTAAAGCCACCTTGCTATTGAAAGGTGACCTTAAGCCAGGTTAATATTGAGAGCTGTCAATTAGACAACTATCAATTATTAATCCTATTGCATGAAATAAAAATAAAACACACACACTTTAATTAAAAATCATTTTAATGAAATAAAGACACATGTTTTTGACCATCTTTTATTTTACTGCAAAAACCATTTCCTGTAATAAAAATAAAATAAAAAAGCAAAATTATTCTTACCTATCCCATGCACAGTCAGGTCCCACGGTGTAATCCTTCAGAAAGGGTTAATGTTTACTGCAGGGACCGCAGCTAATGCTGCAGCCTCACAGTAAACCCCAAATGAATGAGTTCCTCTCCTGCCTGACAGGAGAGTAAAGGCTGGGTGTCACATAACGATACACCAGCGATCCCAACAACGATATGCACTTGTCAGGATCGCTGGTGTATCGCTACATGATCGCTGCTGAGCTGCCAAAACAGGCAGCGATCTGGGACAGCGACACTGCGGGTAACATCGCTTAAGGGCCCGTCTCACATAGCGATATCGCTACCGAGATCGCTGCTGAGTCACTAGTTTTGTGACGCAGCAGCGAGCTCACCAGCGATATCGCTGTGTGTGACATTCAGCGACGATCAGCCCCCCTGCCGGGTATCGCTGATCGTCGCAGAAATGTCAGGACCTTTTTTTGATCGCTGGTTTCCCTCTGACAGGCACGCATCGCTGCGTGTGACAGGCGGGAGACCAGCGATCCGCTGGTAACCAAGGTACACAGCGGGTTTCCAGGCACCGCGCAGCGCTTGGAAACCCGCTGTGTACCTTGGATACCAGCTCCCTGCATCAGGGCGCTGGTATCCAAGGTACACAGCGGGTTTCTAGGCACAGCCCCGCGCCTGGAAACCCGCTGTGTACCTTGGTTACCAGCGGATCGCTGGTCTCCCGCCTGTCACACGCAGCGATGGTGCCTGTCAGCGGGAAACCAGCGATCAAAAAAAGGTCCTGACATTTCAGCGACGATCAGCGATACACGGCAGGGGGGCCGATCGTCGCTGAATGTCACACACAGCGATATCGCTGGTGAGCTCGCTGCTGCGTCACAAAACTAGTGACTCAGCAGCGATCTCGGTAGCGATATCGCTATGTGAGACGGGCCCTTAAGTGGAAAGCTTAATTGATTGCTTTCCACTTTCACTTCAGGTCAGCCAGGGACACAATCAGTGACGTCAGAGGGAACTGATTAACAAAAATAGGGGTTCCCTTCGAAAAAAAAATGGCGTGGGGTCCCCCCTATTTTTGTTAACCAGCCAGATGAAGCAGACCGCTGAGGCCTGGATTTTCAGGCTGTTAAGGAGCCAAGATCCATGGACCTTGCCAGCCTGATAATACTAGGCCACAGCAGTCGGCATATCTTGGCTGATTAACAAAAATAGGGGATCCCCTCGAAAAAAATTGGCGTGGGGTCCCCCCTATTTTTGTTAACCAGCCAGATGAAGCAGACCGCTGAGGCCTGGATTTTCAGGCTGTTAAGGAGCCAAGATCCATGGACCTTGCCAGCCTGATAATTCCAGGCCACAGCAGTCTGCATATCTTGGCTGATTAACAAAAATAGGGGTTCCCTTCGAAAAAAATTGGCGTGGGGTCCCCCCTATTTTTGTTAACCAGCCAGATGAAGCAGACCGCTGAGGCCTGGATTTTCAGGCTGTTAAGGAGCCAAGATCCATGGACCTTGCCAGCCTGATAATACCAGGCCACAGCAGTCTGCATATCTTGGCTGATTAACAAAAATAGGGGATCCCCTCGAAAAAAATTGGCGTGGGGTCCCCCCTATTTTTGTTAACCAGCCAGATGAAGCAGACCGCTGAGGCCTGGTTTTTCAGGCTGGTAAGGATCCAATATCCATGGACCTTGCCAGCCTGATAATACCAGGCCACAGCAGTCTGCTTAGCTTGGCTGGTTAACAAAAATAGGGGATCCCCTCGAAAAAAAAACGGCGTGGGGATCCCCCTATTTTTGTTAACCAGCCAAGTAAAATGCAGACTGCTGCGGCCTGGTATTAAAAGACTGTCAAGGCCCATGGATTTTGGCCCTCAACAGCCTGATAATACCAGGCTACAGCAGCCCCACATTTGGCGCATCAAAAGATGTGCCAATTGTGGCACTTTACCCGGCTCTTCCCACTTGCCCTGTAGCGGTGGCAAGCGGGGTAATAAGGGGTTAATGTCACCGTTGATTGCACGGTGACAATAAGCCCGGTTAATAATGGAGAGGTGTCAATAAGACACCGATCCATTATTAATCCCAAAGTTTTTAAATGTTTAAAAAAAAGACAAAGCAAGAAAAAAGTCTTTTAATGAAATAAAAGAGACAACACAGTTTTCATTAATTTTATTGTACTCTCATTCCTGCGACGCCATTGATCTCCAGTAAAAAGAAAAAAAAAAAAACAAACCAACAGTATACCACCTGTCCGACGCAGTCCATAGTAACGACAGTCCCACGACGATCCAGCTCTGCTACATCGCAATGACAGGCAGAGCCTGTCATCGCGACGCAGCACAGCTGATTACCTGCTTCCCCGGCGGTGACGTCATCGGACTGACTGCTTTACGGCCGGGATTACCCAGCAGTCACTGCAGTTATCGCGAGAAACTGCATGTGACCGCCGGGGAAAGAAGATTGCGGCAAAGAAGCAGTCCAGCCCGTGACCGCCGGAGATCTTCTGCCAGGTAAGTGCCGCTGACTCCTGACAGACCCGACCGACGGACACTGACAGTGACAGTGACAATCCCGATTCCGGTATCCGATATGACGAAAATATCGGAAAATCGGAATCGGAATTCCGATACAGCCAATATCGGCCGATACCCGATATTTGCAGTATCGGAATGCTCAACCCTACTGGGGATCCTGTTTGAGTGATGTTGATGCGTTTTTTCAGGCTTTGGGGTTATTGTACGATGAGCCTAATGTCATGATCAAGCTAAAAAACCTTGTTGGCATTAAATCAGGGGCTTGATGACGCTGAGTTATACTGTCAGAGATTCCGTAGGTGGGCAGTCCTGACCATATGGAATGACGACGCTTTGGCGGCCCTTTTCCGGAAGGGTCTGTCAGATAATGTAAAGGATGTTATGGTGGGATTCCCTGTCCCCTCTGGTCTCAATGATTCTATGTCATTAGCGATTCAAATTGACAGACGTTTGCGTGAGCGGAGAAGTATGCGTGGAATGGTGTTGCCTTGTGAACCAGCTTCTGAACCCATGCAGTGTGATAGAGTGGTGTCTGGGGCACAGCGTCATGAGTTTCGAATGCGCAATGGGTTATATTTCTACTGTGGTGATGCCTCTCATGCTATTTCAGTCTGCCCTAAGCGGGGAAGACGTTTTGCACGCTCAGTTGTCTTGGGTAGTGTTCAGACTAAGTTTTTATTAACTGTCACTCTGATATGCTCTCTGTCCTCATTTTCTGCTCAGGCTTTCGTTGATTCTGGAGCAGCTATTAACCTGATGGATTATGATTTTGCTAAACGTTGTGGGTTTCCCTTGATACCCCTACAGAAGTCTATTCCCCTACTGGGGATCGATTCTACCCCTTTGGCTGAGAATAAACCCCAGTTTTCTACTCAGGTGATAATGAAGGTTGAACCTGATCACCAGGAGTGCTGCAAATTTTTGGTTCTATATAATCTGCATGACATTATCGTGCTGGGTTTCCCTTGGTTACAGTCTCATAATCCTGTTTTGGATTGGAAATCTGTGTCTGTAACCAGTTGGGGCTGCCAATGTGTTAATACCAACACTCCTGTTTTTTCTGCCTCCCCCCAGGCTCAGGATGTTCCTGATTTTTGTTTGATTTTTCTGATGTGTTTAGCGAAAGTAAATCTGCATCCTTGCCTCCCCATAGGAGCTATGACTGCGCTATTGAATTAGTGCCGGGTAGTAAATTCCCTAAAGGTCGCCTTTTTAACTTGTCTGTACCTGAACATGACGCTATGCGGTCTTATATCAAGGAATCATTGGAGAAGGGTCATATCAGACCATCCTCTTCACCCTTAGGTGCCGTTTTTTCTTTGTGGCCAAAAAAGATGGTTCATTAAGGCCGTGTATTGATTATCGTCTCTTGAACAATATTACTGTGAAATATCAATACCCGTTACCCTTGATTTCTGACCTGTTTTCCAGGGTGAAAAACGCTACTTGGTTTACCAAGCTTGACCTCAGGGGGGCGTATAACCTTATTCGCATTAAGCACGGGGATGAATGGAAGACGGCATTCAATACCCCTGAAGGGCATTTTGAGTACCTAGTGATGCCCTTTGGGCTCACTAATGCTCCTTCCGTCTTCCAGTCCTTCATGAATGACATTTTCAGGGATTTTGTGGACAAATTTCTGATTGTTTATTTGGATGATATCTTGATTTTTTCTAATGACTGGGACTCTCATGTGAAACATGTTCGAACTGTATTCCAGATTTTGAGAGAGAATGCTCTGTATGTGAAGGGATCAAAGTGTCTTTTTGGCGTACAGAGGATCTCATTTCTGGGATTCATTTTGTCCCCATCTGTTATTGAAATGGACCCGGTCAAGGTTCAGGCCATCTGTGATTGGGTCCAACCTACTTCATTAAAGGCTCTTCAGAGATTTTTGGGTTTTGCCAATTTTTATCGTAAATTTATTGGTAATTTCTCGGTTATTGTTAAACCATTAACTGATTTGACCAGAAAGGGTTCTGATGTGGTGAATTGGCCTCCTGAGGCAGTCTCTGCATTTCAGGAACTTAAGCAGAGCTTCACTTCTGCTCCTGTTCTACGGCAGCCTGATGTTTCTCTGCCATTTCAGGTGGAGGTTGATGCCTCTGAAATTGGGGCAGGTGCCGTTTTGTCCCAAAAAGATCAGGAGACCTCTAAAAGTAACCCTTGTGCCTTTTTCTCTCGAAAATTTTCTCCTACTGAACGTAATTATGACGTAGGTAATCGGGAGTTATTGGCCATGAAGTGGGCTTTGAAGAGTGGAGACATTGGCTGGAGGGAGCCAAACATCAGGTGGTGGTCCTTACGGACCATAAGAATCTGGTCTATCTGGAATCTGCCAAGCGACTCAATCCTAGACAGGCCAGGTGGGCCTTGTTTTTCACACGTTTTAATTTTGTGGTTTCCTTCTTCCTGGCACTAAGAATGTTAAGGCGGATGCCCTCTCGAGGAGTTTCCTTTTGGACTCTCCTGAGTTATCTGATCCTTCTGTTATTTTGAAAGAGGGTGTAGTTCTTTCTGCCATCTCGTCCCAATTTGAGACTTGCTCTGGAGGGGTGTCAGGAGGATAGGCCCGAGCGCTGCCCTGTTGCCCGGACCAATGGAAAAAGAGTGTGATGTCTGAGATTCATTGTTCCGCATTGGCTGGGCATCCCGGAATTTTTGGTACCAGAGACTTGGTTAGTCGGTCCTTTTGGTGGCCTACCTTGTCTCGTGATGTCAGGGAATTTGTGCAGTCCTGCGGGACTTGCTCTCGCTCCAAGCCTTGCTCTCGCTCTAGTGGTTTGTTGATGCCATTGCCTGTGCCCAAGAGACCATGGACCCATATCTCTATGGATTTCATTTCCGATCTTCCTGTTTCTCAGAGAATGACCACCATCTGGGTAATTTGTGATAGGTTTTCCAAAATGATACATCTTGTGCCATTACCTAAGTTGCCTTCCTCCTCTGAATTGGTGCCGTTGTTCCTTCAGCACGTGGTTCGTTTACACGGCATTCCTGATAACATTGTGTCTGACAGAGGAGTCCAGTTTGTTTCCAGATTTTGGAGGACTTTTTGTTCTAAACTGGGTGTTCAATTGTCTTTCTCCTCGGCATTTCATCCTCAGACCAATGGTCAAACTGAGAGAACAAACCAGACATTGGAGACTTATCTAAGATGCTTTGTGTCTGCTGATCAGGATGACTGGGTCTCTTTTTTGCCTTTGGCTGAGTTTGCTCTTAATAATAGGGCTAGCTCTGCCACTTTGATGTCTCCGTTTTTCTGTAATTCTGGGTTTCACCCTCGATTTTCTTCAGGACAGACGGAGGCTTCTGTCTGTCCAGGTGTTGACTCTGTTGTGGAGCGTATGCAACAGATTTGGGACCAGGTAGTGGAGAGGTTGTCCCTCTCTCAGGAGAAGGCCCAGCGGTTTGCTAACCGGCATAGGACTGATGGTCCTCGGTTTAAAGTGGGGGACTTGGTCTGGTTGTCCTCAAAGAATATTCCTATGAGAGTAGCATCTCCTAAATTTAAGCCTAGGTTCATTGGACCTTATAAATCATGGAGATTATTAATCCTGTTTCTTTTCGTTTGCTTCTTCCAGGGACATTTAAGATCCATAACGTGTTCCACAAGTCCTTGTTGAAGAGGTTTGTTGAGCCAGTGGTTCCTGCTGCTGTGCCTCCTGACCCTGTTTTGGTTGAGGGCAATCTGGAGTATGTGGTTGAGAAAATATTGGATTCTCGTTTTTCTAGACGGAAACTCCAGTATTTGGTTAAATGGAGAGGTTATGGTCAGGAAGACAATTCTTGGGTGTTTGCTTCGGACATCCATGCTAGGAGACTTATCCGTGCGTATCATAGAACTCATCCTGACCGACCTGGTTGCTCAAATGAGGGTTCGGTGACCCCTCCTCAAGGGGGGGGTACTGTTGTGAATGGGTTTGAGATGAGTTCTGAGCAGAGGCTCCCTCTGGTGGTTACAAGCGGTGCTAGTGAAGATTGTGAGGACTGGGAATCAGGTGTTACTGACTGGTCTTATATAAGGGAGTCATTTTCCCATCAGGGTTGCCGGTGATCAATTGTTCTGGTCTGAATCCTTCATTCCAGTTTCCCTTGTAGCCTGCTGTGTCGTGTCTGCATCTCCTGCTTACAGATAAGACTTTTGCTTCTTTTGTGTTTGTGCTATATTTTTGCATTTTGTCCTGCACTTCTTTGGGGGCCTTCAGGGTCCCCTCCGGGGGCTTCTGCCCTCTCAGTTTAGTTCAGCCACTGAGTTTTGTTCTTTTGCTTTTTCCAGTTTTTTCAGTGGCTGCTGTTTTTATTTTGTTACACCAGAGAACTAATTTAGGTGGTAGAGGTCGTGTGATCTCAGGTGATTTTGAAATTAGTAGAGTTGGTGCTTTTCAGGGTTTTCTGGGATTGCAGTAAGTACCCTTCCTATCCTTTTCTATTTAGATAGTTTGGGCCCAGCGTTTGCTCATACTATTTTCTTTCTGTGTCAGTATTTCCTCTTGTCTAACCGCCATTACATGTTTGGGGGCTTTCTGTTATCTTTGGGGTTCTGCTCCGGGGCAGATAGCTTTCCTATTTCTATCTTTAGGTGTAGTTAGTTTCTCAGGCTGTGACGAGGCGTCTAGGACCAACGTAGGAACGCTCCACGGCTGCCTCTAGTTGTGGTGGTTAGTCAGGGTACTGCAATCTCATAGATTCCAACTGCTCTGGTGTATTGCCTTTTTTACCTGCACTCCTCAGCTACCGAAACATAACAGTCTGCTCCAGCACTGGCTATAATAGCAGATCCAGGAGAAACAGCAGTAAGTCTCTGCACAGTACTGGAATGGGCAAGACGCTGGGACCGATGTCTCTGCTGAGCAGGCTCCACTGCGGCTGGAGACAAATGGGGGACTGCAGCGGGACTGGTTCAAGACTCCCCTTGTGCAGAAGCGGGAACTCGAACCCTAACACTCATTGGTGCACTGTGATCGCGTTGTGGATGGGTGTTGGTGACTGTGCGAACTGATGAATGCACTATTACTACTATGCTACTGTCAGAGAGAGACAACAGTATTTCAATGGTTAAACAACAGCAATCATGGCTAGCACCAATCACTGATGTTAAAGGCACATGGTGGCTATGTGCTTCAACAGCTGCCCTGTTTGGAATGGGTACGGCTCCTGAACTTACTTCATACACATGCACCTTGATTGTGATGTATAATTACTAGAGTTGCAAACTGAATTCTGAATTTTTCATAAAATTGTATTCTACAGAATGTTTGGCTGACAACTGCAGAACCATAAAGGGCCAGCAAACGTTCAATAAACAATAAAATAATAATTACTCACATAAACAATCACCTCTCTAGTTGCATGCTCTTACCCATACAGTCTTTCACGCCTCTTCTTTTGCCACCATGCACTAGTGGTTCTGGTCTAGGTTTAATATGCCCTGGGTTTTAAAGTATTTTTTTAGCTACGTCGTATGTTTATGATTCTGTGGGATCTTGAGAAAATCCAGAGCATAATAAAAGACATTCAATTTGCAGAAAATACAGTCATGGCCAAAAGTTTTGAGAATGACACAAATATTAATTTTTACAAAGTCTACTGCTTCACTTTTTCTAATGGCAATTTGCATATACTCCAGAATGTTATAAAGAGTGATCAGCTTAACAGCAATTACTTGCAAAGTCAATATTTGGCTAGAAAATGAACTTTATCCTCCAAAACACATTTCAACATCATTGCAGCACTGCCTTAAAAGGACCAGCTAACCTCTTTTCAGTGATTGCTCCATTAACACAGGTGTGGGTGTTGATGAGGACATGGCTGGAGATCAATCTGTCATGATTAAGTAAGAATGACACCACTGGACACTTTAAAAGGAGGCTGGTGCTTGACATCATTGTTTCTCTTCTGTTAACCATGGTTATCTCTAAAGAAACACGTGCAGTCATCATTGCAATGCACAAAAATGGCCTAACAGGGAAGAGTATCGCAGCTAGAAAGATTGCACCTCAGTCAACAATCTATCACATCATCAAGAACTTCAAGGAGAGAGGTTCCATTGTTGCCAAAAAGGCTTCAGGGCGCCCAAGAAAGACCAGCAAGCGCCAGGACTGTCTCTTAAAAGTGTTTCAGCTGAGGGATCGGGCTACCAGCAGTGCAGAGCTTGCTCAGGAATGGCAGCAGGCAGGTGTGAGTGCATCTGCACGCACTGTGAGGCGGAGACTCTTGGAGCAAGGCCTGGTCTCAAGGAGGGCAGCAAAGAAGCCACTTCTCTCCAGAAAAAACATCATGGACAGACTGATATTCTGCAAAAGGTACAGGCAGTGGACTGCTGAGGACTGGGGTAAAGTTATTTTCTCTGATGAATCCCCTTTTCGATTGTTTGGGACATCAGGAAAACGCCTCATTCGGAGAAGACAAGGTGAGCGCTACCACCAGTCTTGTCTCATGCCAACTGTTAAGCATCCTGAAACCATTCATGTGTGGGGTTGCTTCTCAGCCAAGGGAATCGGCTCTCTCACAGTCTTGCCTAAAAACACAGCCATGAATAAAGAATGGTACCAGAATGTCCGCCAAGAGCAACTTCTCCCAACCCTCCAAGAGCAGTTTGGCGATCAACAATGCCTTTTCCAGCATGATGGAGCACCTTGCCATAAAGCAAAGGTGATAACTAAATAGCTCAGGGAACAAAACATAGAGATTTTGGGTCCATGGCCTGGAAACTCCCCAGATCTTAATCCCATTGAGAACTTGTGGTCAATCATCAAGAGACGGGTGGACAAGCAAAAACCTAAAAATTCTGACAAAATGAAAGCATTGATTGTGCAGAATGGACTGCTATCAGTCAGGATTTGGTCCAGAAGTTGATTGAGAGCATGCCAGGAGAATTGCAGAGGTCCTGAAGAAGAAGGGTCAACACTGCAAATATTGACTTGCTGCATTAACTCATTCTAACTGTCAATATAAGCTTTTGTTACTCATATGTTTGCAATTATTATATTTTTGTCTGTGATAAAAACATCTGTCAAACACACATAAAAACCAGAGGGCAGCAGATCATGTGAAAATATAATATTTGTGTCATTCTCAAAACTTTTGGCCATGACTGTACATTAGCTGTGAATCACACTTCCTGGTGAAAGCCATACAATATGTTGAATTTGAATTTTGCTAGATCAGCTCATCTCTAATATTTACATCAGATTGCTTAAATAGGTTTGTCTACTTTCATATAGCAGTTGTAATCCAGTTTTAATTTTCAGGTGAAACAATCATGATTTGTTGGAGTTGCTGCTGTTTGTTGCATGTACTTTTGCCACTTCTATTTAGTGAAAAAATGGTTTCTTCTTCAGTATTACAGCTAACAATGGAAACATAAAAATCAGTGATCTTATCTTCTTAATCTTGGAGGCAACCAACTATATACATTGAAGTCTTTATTGATGATTCTAGCTGTTCTTTTCTGTGGTTTGGTTGATAGATGAAGATAAATTAGTTTGTACAAAAGACTCCACAATATATTAGCTTCTCTACTGCACTTATAACTTTTTTTATGTGCTAAACTTTGAGCCCCAGGGTTGTTGAAGAGTATCTTCCAATATCAGCAAATCTTTTGCTAATAAAATGTGCTTCGCAAATGCAGTGTTAAAATAACCATCGATATCATCGTCCACTAGCCACATAATTTACAGATTATAAAATCAGTGTAGGTAATTGATTTATTTTACTTTTCTTTAACCCCTTAACGACCAAGCCATTTTGTAGGTTAAAGACCAGGCCAATTTTTACAATTCTGACCACTGTCACTTTATGTGCTTATAACTCTGGAACGCTTCAACGGATCTTGGCAATTCTAAGATTGTTTTCTCGTGACATATTGTACTTCACGACAGTGGTAAAATTTCTTCAATATAACTTGTGTTTATTTATGAAAAAAACGGAAATATGGCAAAAATTTTGAAAATTTTGCAATTTTCAAACTTTTAATTTTTATGCCATTAAATCAGAGAGATATCTCACAAAAAGTAGTTAATAAATAACATTTACCACATGTCTACTTTACATCAGCAAAGTTTTGGAACCAAAATTTTTTTTTATTAGGAAGTTATAAGTGTTAAAATTTGACCAGCAATTCTCATTTTTCCAACAAAATTTACAAAACCATTTTTTTAGGGACCACCTCACATTTGAAGTGAATTTGAGGGGTCAATATGACAGAAAATACCCAAAAGTGACACCATTCTAAAAACTGCACCCCTCAAGGTGTTCAAAGCCACATTCAAGAAGTTTATTAACCCTTTAGGTACTTCACAAGAATTGAAGCAATGTGGAAGGAAAAAATGAACATTTAACTTTTTTTCCCAAAATTTTTCTTTCGACACAATTTTTTAAATTTTCTCAAGAGTATCAGGAGAAAATGAACCACAATAGTTGTTGTACAATTTCTCCTGAGTACACCAATACCCCATGTTTGGGGGTAAACCACTATTTGGGCGCATGGCAGAGCTCGGAAGGGAAGCAGCGCCATTTGACTTTTTTGGCTGGAATTGAGATTGGACGCCATGTCGCATTTGGAGAATCCCTGATGTGCCTAAACAGTGGAAACCCCCCACAAGTGACCCCATTTTGGAAACTATACTCCCCAAGGAACTTATCTAAATGTTTTGTGAGAGCTTTGAACCCCAAGGGCTTCACAGAAGGTTATAACGTAGAGCCGTAAAATTAAAAAATATTTTTTCCACAATAATGATCTTTTCATCCCAATTTTTATTTTCCAAAGGATAAAAGGACCCCAAAAGTTATTGTGCAATTAGTCCTGAGTACGCTTATACCCCATATGTGGGGGTAAATCACTATTTTGGCACATGGTAGAGCTCAGAAGGGAAGCAGCGCCATTTGACTTTTTTGGCTGGAATTAAGATTGGACGCCATGTCGCATTTGGAGAGTCCCTGTGTGCCTAAACAGTGGAAACCCCCCACAAGTGACCACATTTTGGAAACTAGACCCCCCAAGGAACTTATCTAAATGTGTTGTGAGAGCTTTGAAGCACCAAGGGCTTCACAGAAGGTTATAACGTAGAGGCGTAAAATTAAAAAATCATATTTTTTCCACAAAAATGATCTTTTCATCCCAATTTTTATTTTCCAAAGGATAAAAGGACCCCAAAAGTTATTGTGCAATTTATCCTGAGTACGCTGATACCCCATATGTGGGGGTAAACCACTATTTGGGTGCATGGCAGAGCTCGGAAGGGAAGCAGCGCCATTTGACTTTTTTGGCTGGTATTGAGATTGGACGCCATGTCGCATTTGGAGAGTCCCTGTGTGCCTAAACAGTGGAAACCCTCAACAAGTGACCCCATTTTGGAAACTAGACCCCCATGGAACTTATCTAAATGTGTTGTGAGAGCTTTGAACCCCCAAGGGCTTCACAGAAGGTTATAACGTAGAGCCGTAAAATTAAAAAATCATATTTCTTCCACAAAAATTATCTTTTCATCCCAATTTTTATTTTCCAAAGGATAAAAGGACCCCAAAAGTTATTGTGCAATTAGTCCTGAGTGCGCTGATACCCCATATGTGGGGGTATACCACTATTTTGGCGCATGGCAGAGCTCGGAAGGGAAGCAGCACCATTTGACTTTTTTGGCTGGAATTGAGATTGGACGCCATGTCGCATTTGGAGAGTCCCTGTGTGCCTAAACAGTGGAAACCCCCCATAAGTGACCCCATTTTGGAAACTAGACCCCCCAAGGAACTTATCTAGATTTGTGGTGAGAGCTTTGAACCCCCAAGGGCTTCACAGAAGGTTATAACGTAGAGTTGTAAAATTAAAAAATCATATCTTTTCCACAAAAATGATCTTTCCACCCCCAATTTTTATTTTCCAAAGGGTAGCAGGACCCCAAAGCTATTGTGCAATTTGTTCTGAGTATGCTGATACCCCATATGTGGGGGTAAACCACTATTTTGATGCATGGCAGAGCTCGGAAGGAAGGAGCGCCTTTTTCAAATGCAGACTTTGATGGAATGGTCTGCGGGTGTCATGTCACGTTTAGAGAGCCCCTGATGTGCCTAAACAGTAGAAACCCCCCACAAGTGACTCCATTTTGGAAACTAGACCCCCCAAGGAACTTATCTAGATGTGTGGTGAGCACTTTGAACCCCCAATTGCTTCACAGAGTTTTATAACGTAGAGCCGTGAAAATAAAAAAATCATATTTTTTTCCACAAAAATGACCTTTTTGCCCCCAAATTTTTATTTTTATAAGGGTAACAGGAGAAATAGGACCCCAAAAGTTGATATGCATTTTGTCCTGAGTATGCTGATACCCCATATGTGGGGGGAACCACTGTGATCGCCTTACTGCAATCTTTGGGAGGCAGAATGAACAAATCCACAAAAGGTGAAGAATTGTTTTTCTTTTTTACGCCGTTCCTCGTGCGGTATTAGTGATTAGGCAACTTTATTCCTCGGATTGGTGCAATTACAGTGATACCAGATTTATACCCTTTTTTCATGTTTAGCTTCTCTCACACTCTAAAAGACACTTTTTTTTTAATAATTTTTTGTAAGAAATTTTTGCATCGCCGTATTTTCAGAGCTATAATTTTTCCATATTTCGGCCGACATAGTTATCTGTGGGCTTATTTTTTGCGGGACGAGCTGACGTTTTTATTGGTTCCATATTCGGGCACATAACGTTTTTTGATCGCTTCCTATTCCGATTTTTGTGGAAGCAGAATGAACAAAAACCAGCAATTCAGGAATTGTTTTTTTTTTTTTCCCTCCGTTCCGCGTGTGGTAAAATTGATAAAGCAGCTTTATTCTTTGGGTCACTGCGATTACAGCGATACCTCATTTATATTTTTTTTATGTTTTGGCGTTTTTTTACACAATAAAAAATTTTATAGAAAAAATAATTATTTTTGAATCAGTTTATTCCGCGAGCTATAACT
Organism: Oophaga sylvatica; assembly: GCA_033576555.1. Taxonomy (NCBI): domain Eukaryota; kingdom Metazoa; phylum Chordata; class Amphibia; order Anura; family Dendrobatidae; genus Oophaga; species Oophaga sylvatica. Next base: position 18,640 of record JARQOD010006224.1, read on the forward strand.
TTTTTTTTTTTCGCTGATGATGCTGTGCAGCGGCTTGTTTTTTTGCGGGACAAGATGATGTTTTCAGCGGTACCATGTTTATTTATATCCCACTTTTTGATTGCGTGTTATTGCACTTTTTCCAAGCGGTATGATGATACCGCTTGGAAAAAGTATAATTTACTACTTTTTTGTGTTTTTTTTTTTACGACTTTCACTGAAGGGCTTAACTAGGGTTACGCTTTTCTAGATGGGATTTTTATGGACGCGGCGATACCAAACGTGTGTTTCTTTTGTTTTTTTGTTTTTTTTATTACATAAAAATGTGTATTTTTTAGGGGATTTTTTTAAAATTATTTTTTATATTTTTTTACAATTTTTTTTAAATTTGAGAAAAAAAAGGTTTTATGAGTAGTGACAACTTGGCCATTAACAATGTCACTTAAGATATTTAGAGTGGACTCTCAGTCTGATGTGAGAAAATGGAAAAAAAAACACAATTCTAATCTGACGGCATACTAAATAGCCAATGCAGGAAAGAAAGATTAAAGTATGATGTCTCGCTTTTTTAGGAGAGAAAAGAATATTGATGGAGGGAAAATTGAAACTACTATTAATTGAGAAAGTGCATAACTTAATCCCATTTCTAGATTCTATCATTCAGCATGCTACAAAGCATGGCAAGCTGCATGAAAAGATAATGAAAAACAAAAAGATAGGGAATTTGATGCCTATTCATTTTGAACCTTATTATATGAACAAACAGTTACTTACTTTCAGACATCTGAATGTAAAATTCCAAAAAATCCAAAGTGAAAAACATTGTGTCCATTCTTTGCAAAAATATAAATATGTGAAACATTACATAAATGACAATATAGTAGCCGCCGGACGCGACACGCAGGGGTAGTGGGGAGGCGGGCATGACACTGGGAGGGAGTGACATATCGATGAAGTTGGAGGGAAAAAGGAGGGGGGAATGGGGGAGGCTGACGAAAGGTGAGCCAATGGGTATGGTCCGAGCGTAGGAAGGAAATGACATAGGCAGAGGTGGGTTTTTCAGGGTCAAAAGAACACAGCAAGGGGCGATTTGCCCCTTTGGCCATGGACATCTGGACAGCAATACACAGTAAGAAGATCAGCTAATACCCCCCCATCCAAATGCCCCGCTCCTCACCGGTATGGATCCTCTAGGTGCTCATCTTAAAAAACAAGTTAAGGAAAAAATTTTGAAACATGAGTACGTTGATATCTTTGCATTGTTGCCAATGGATAAGTTGAGTTTTGAAAAGTTAGGAAAGGAAGGGAGTAAAAAGGATGAGGAGGAAAGGTGATACGGTCAGATGATATCGCAGACGTTCGCAAATTGGTTACAAGTCTGTTATGATTTGGTAGCTGAGGAGAGCAGGCAAAAAAGGAAATACACCAGAGCAGTTGGAAACTATGAGATTGCAGTACCCTGACTAACCACCACAACTAGAGGCAGCCGTGGAGCGTTCCTACGTTGGTCCTAGACGCCTCGTCACAGCCTGAGAAACTAACTGCACCTAAAGATAGAAAGAGGAAAGCTATCTGCCCAGGAGCAGATCCCCAAAGAACATAGAAAGCCCCCAAACATGTAATGGCGGTTAGACAAGAAGAAATACTGACACAGACAGAAAATAGTATGAGCAAACGTTGGGGCCCAAACTTACTAAATAGAAAAGGAAAGGAAGGGCACTTACTGCAATCCCAAAAAACCCTGAAAAGCACCAACTCTACTAATTTCAAAAACACCTGAGATCACACGACCTCTACCACCTAAATTAGTTCTCTGGTGTAACCAAAAACAAAACAGCAGCCACTGAAAAAACTGGAAAAAGCAAATGTACAAACATCAGTGGCTGAACTGAACTGAGAGGCAAAAGCCCCCAGAGGGGACCCTGAAGGCCCCCACAGAAGTGCAGGACAAAATGCAAAAATCAAGCACAAAAACAAAAAGAAGAAAATGTCTTATCTGTTAGCAGGAGATTCAGACACGACACAGCAGACTACAAAGGAAACAGGAATCAAGGATTGAGACCAGAACAATTGATCACCGGCAACCCTGATGGGAAGGTGACTCCCTTATATAAGACCAGTCAGTAACACCTGATTCCCAATCCTCACAATCTTCACTGGACACTCCAGTACCGTTTGTAACCACCAGAGGGAGCTTCTGCTCAGAACTCATTTCCAGACTATTCACAACAGTACCCCCCCTTGAGGAGGGGTCACCGAACCCTCATTTGAGCAACCAGGTCGGTCAGGATGAGTTCTATGATACGCACGGATGAGTCTCCTAGCATGGATGTCCGAAGCAAACACCCAAGAATTGTCTTCCTGACCATAACCTCTCCATTTAACCAAATACTGGAGTTTCCGTCTAGAAAAACGAGAATTCAATATTTTCTCAACCACATACTCCAGATTGCCCTCAACCAAAACAGGGTCAGGAGGAACAGTAGTAGGAACCACTGGCTCAACAAACCTCATCAACAAGGACTTGTGGAACACGTTATGGATCTTAAATGTCCCTGGAAGAAGCAAACGAAAAGAAACAGGGTTAAGAATCTCCATGATCTTATAAGGTCCAATGAACCTAGGCTTAAATTTAGGAGATGCCACTCTCATAGGAATATTTCTTGAGGACAACCAGACCAAGTCCCCCACTTTAAACTGAGGACCATCAGTCCTATGCCGGTTAGCAAACCGCTGGGCCCTCTCCTGAGAGAGGGACAACCTCTCCACTACCTGGTCCCAAATCTGTTGCATACGCTCCACAACAGAGTCAACACCTGGGCAGACAGAAGCCTCCGTCTGTCCAGAAGAAAATCGAGGGTGAAACCCAGAATTACAGAAAAATGGAGACATCAAAGTGGCAGAGCTAGCCCTATTATTAAGAGCAAACTCAGCCAAAGGCAAAAAAGAGACCCAGTCATCCTGATCAGCAGACACAAAGCATCTTAGATAAGTCTCCAATGTCTGGTTTGTTCTCTCAGTTTGACCATTGGTCTGAGGATGAAACGCCGAGGAGAAAGACAATTGAACACCAATTTTAGAACAAAAGGTCCTCCAAAATCTGGAAACAAACTGGACTCCTCTGTCAGACACAATGTTCTCAGGAATGCCGTGTAAACGAACCACGTGCTGAAGGAACAAAGGCACCAATTCAGAGGAGGAAGGCAACTTAGGTAATGGCACAAGATGTATCATCTTGGAAAACCTATCGCAAATCACCCAGATAACGGTCATTCTCTGAGAAACAGGGAGGTCGGAAATGAAATCCATAGAGATATGGGCCATGGTCTCTTGGGCACAGGTAATGGCATCAACAAACCACTAGAACGAGAGCAAGGCTTGGAGCGAGAGCAAGTCCCGCAGGACTGCACAAACTCCCTGACATCACGAGACAAGGTAGGCCACCAAAAAGACCAACCAACCAAGTCCATGGTACCAAAAATTCCGGGATGACCGGCCCAAAAGCGGAACAATGAATCTCAGACATTACACTCTTTTTCCACTGGTCCGGGACAAACAATTTCCCAACAGGGCAGCGCTCGGGCTTATCCTCCTGGCACCCCTCCAGAGCCAGTCTCAAATTGGGCGAGATGGCGGAAAGAACTACACCCTCTTTCAAAATAACAGAAGGATCAGATAACTCAGGAGAGTCCGCCAGGAAACTCCTCGAGAGGGCATCCGCCTTAACATTTTTAGTGCCAGGAAGAAATGAAACCACAAAATTAAAACGTGTGAAAAACAAGGCCCACCTGGCCTGTCTAGGATTAAGTCGCTTGGCAGATTCCAGATAAACTAGATTCTTATGGTCAGTAAGGACCACCACCTGATGTTTGGCTCCCTCCAGCCAATGTCTCCACTCTTCAAAAGCCCACTTCATGGCTAATAACTCCCGATTACCCACGTCATAATTACGTTCAGTGGGAGAAAATTTTCGAGAGAAAAAGGCACAAGGGTTACTTTTAGAGGTCTCTGGATCTCTTTGGGACAAAACGGCACCTGCCCCAATTTCAGAGGCATCAACCTCCACCTGAAATGGTAGAGAAACATCAGGCTGCCGTAGAACAGGAGCAGAAGTGAATCTCTGCTTAAGTTCCTGAAATGCAGAGACTGCCTCAGGAGGCCAATTCACCACATCAGAACTAGTGTTGAGCGATACTTTCCGATATCCAAAAGTATCGGAATCGGAATGGTATCGCCGATACCATTAAAATATCGGCGATACCCGATACCGATATCGGAAATCCAATGTAAGTCTATGGGAACAAAATATTGGAATTAAAAAAAACCCATTCTTGCCTTGTAAACACTAAATATACACACATAGAATACATATATAATATATATATATATATATATATATATATATATATGTCATTGTGACATATATATATATACATATATTTATAGTTTATACACTTCTACATAGTAAAATAGCCTCTGATTCAATTGCCGGGTAAAGTCGGCTTTTGTGAAAAGACAGAAGCACCCGACATGAAATGACACTTGGTTTACATAGAGTTAAGCATGTCTTTTCATGTAGTTTGATATCTGATTTGCACAAACAATTACATGAGTGTAAGTGTGCAAATTTCACACCTGTAGGGGTTAATTAAAGGTGTACATTCGTTGTAAAAAAAAAGGACTTTTTTGCTACGAATTTACACCTTTAATTAACCCCTACAGGTGTGAAATTTAGCACACTTACACTCATGTAATTGTTTGTGCAAATCAGATATCAAACTACATGAAAATACATGGTTAACTCTATGTAAACCAAGTGTCATTTCATGTCGGGTTCTGCATTTTCACAAAAGCCGGCAATTGAATTAGCGCTATTATACTATGTAGAAGTGTATGAACTATAAATATAATATATATATATATATATGTCACAAATTCAATGACATGTATATATATATATATGAGGTGTAAAATTGCTGGAAAAAAATGCGTGGGCTCCCGCCCTATTTTCGCAACCAGACAGACAAAGCCAGTGAGTGGGGGCAGATAATAATAGCCCAGAGAGGGACCATTTTTTTGGCCCCCCCCCGGCTACTAACATCTGCCCCCAGACACCCCAGAAAGGGCAAATCTCTAATTAGATTTGCCCTTTCTGGCACTTTGCCCGTCTATTCCCATTGCCCTGTAGCGGTGGCGAATGGGTTAATAAGGGGTTAAAATGACCTTGCAATTGAAAGGTCACTTTAAGCCAGGTTAATAATTGAGAGCTGTCAATTAGACAACTATCAATTATTAATCCTATTGTATGAAAGAAAAATCAAACACACACACTTTAATAAAAAAGAAGTTTAATGAAATAATCACACAGTTTTTGACCATATTTTATTTACCTGCTAAAACCATTTCCTGTAATAAAAATAAAATAATAAAGCAAAATTATTCTTACCATCCCATGCACAGTCAGGTCCCACGGTGTAATCCTTCAGAAAGGGTTAATGTTTACTGAGGGACCGCAGCTAATGCTGCAGCCTCACAGTAAACCCCAAATGAATGAGTTCCTCTCCTGGCTGACAGGAGAGGAAGTGGAAAGCTTAATTGATTGCTTTCCACTTTCACTTCAGGTCAGCCAGGGACACAATCAGTGACGTCAGAGGGAACTGGTTAACAAAATAGGGGATCCCCTCGAAAAAAATTGGGTGGGGTCCCCCCTATTTTTGTTAACCAGCCAGATGAAGCAGACCGCTGAGGCCTGGATTTTCAGGCTGTTAAGGAGCCAAGATCCATGGACCTTGCCAGCCTGATAATACCAGGCCACAGCAGTCTGCATATGTTGGCTGATTAACAAAAATAGGGGATCCCCTCGAAAAAAATTGGCGTGGGGTCCCCCCTATTTTTGTTAACCAGCCAGATGAAGCAGACCGCTGAGGCCTGGATTTTCAGGCTGTTAAGGAGCCAAGATCCATGGACCTTGCCAGCCTGATAATACCAGGCCACAGCAGTCTGCATATCTTGGCTGATTAACAAAAGTAGGGGATCCCCTCGAAAAAAATTGGCGTGGGGTCCCCCCTATTTTTGTTAACCAGCCAGATGAAGCAGACCCTGAGGCCTGGTTTTTCAGGCTGGTAAGGATCCAATATCCATGGACCTTGCAAGCCTGATAATACCAGGCCACAGCAGTCTGCTCAGCTTGGCTGGTTAACAAAAATAGGGGATACCCTCGAAAAAAAAACGGCGTGGGGATCCCCCTATTTTTGTTAACCAGCCAAGTAAAATGCAGACTGCTGCGGCCTGGTATTAAAAGACTGTCAAGGCCCATGGATTTTGACCCTCAACAGCCTGATAATACCAGGCTACAGCAGCCCCACATTTGGCGCATCAAAAGATGTGCCAATTGTGGCACTTTACCCGGCTCTTCCCACTTGCCCTGTAGCGGTGGCAAGCGGGGTAATAAGGGGTTAATGTCACCGTTGATTGCACGGTGACAATAAGCCCGGTTAATAATGGAGAGGTGTCAATAAGACACCGATCCATTATTAATCCCAAAGTTTTTAAATGTTTAAAAAAAAAACACAGCAAGAAAAAAAGTATTTTAATGAAATAAAAGAGACAACACAGTTTTCATTTATTTTATTACTCTCTCATTCCTGCGACGCCATCGATCTCCTGTAAAAAAAGAAAAAAAACAAACCAACAGTATACCACCTGTCCGACGCAGTCCATAGTAACGACAGTCCCACGACGATCCAGCTCTGCTACATCGCAATGACAGGCAGAGCCTGTCATCGCAACGCAGCACAGCTGATTACCTGCTTCCCCGGCGGTGACGTCATTGGACTGACTGCTTTACGGCCGGGATTACCCAGCAGTCACTGCAGTTATCGCGAGAAACTGCATGTGACCGCCGGGGAAAGATGATGGCGGCCATAAGCAGTACAGCCCGTGACCGCCGGAGATCTTCTGCCAGGTAAGTGCCGCTGACTCCTGACAGACCCGACCGACGGACACTGACAGTGACAGTGACATTCCGATTCCGATTCCGGTATCCGATATGACGAAAATATCGGTACTCGGAATCGGAATTCCGATACAGCCAATATCGGCCGATACTCGATATTTGCAGTATCGGAATGCTCAACCCTAATCAGAACCCTTCTTGGTCAAATCAGTTAATGGTTTAACAATAACAGAGAAATTACCAATAAATTTACGATAAAAATTGGCAAAACCCAAGAATCTTTGAAGAGCCTTTAATGAAGTAGGTTGGACCCAATCACAGATAGCCTGAACTTTGACCGGGTCCATTTCAATAACAGATGGGGACAAAATGAAACCCAGAAATGAGATCCTCTGAACGCCAAAAAGACACTTTGATCCCTTCACATACAGAGCATTCTCTCTCAAAATCTGGAACACAGTCCGAACATGTTTTACATGAGAGTCCCAGTCATTGGAAAAAATCAAGATATCATCCAAATAAACAATCAGAAATTTATCCACAAAATCCCTGAAAATGTCATTCATGAAGGATGGAAGACAGAAGGAGCATTAGTGAGCCCAAAGGGCATCACAAGGTACTCAAAATGCCCTTCAGGGGTATTAAATGCCGTCTTCCATTCATCCCCGTGCTTAATGCGAATAAGGTTATATGCCCCCCTGAGGTCAAGCTTGGTAAACCAAGTAGCGTTTTTCACCCTGGAAAACAGATCAGAGATCAAGGGTAACGGATATTGATATTTCACAGTAATATTGTTCAAGAGACGATAATCAATACACGGCCTTAATGAACCATCCTTTTTTTGCCACAAAGAAAAAAACCGGCACCTAAGGGTGAAGAGGATGGTCTGATATGACCCTTCTCCAATGACTCCTTGATATAAGACCGCATAGCGTCATGTTCAGGTACAGACAAGTTAAAAAGGCGACCTTTAGGGAATTTACTACCAGGCACAAATTCAATAGCGCAGTCATAGCTCCTATGGGGAGGTAAGGATGCAGATTTACTTTCGCTAAACACATCAGAAAAATCAATCAAAAAGTCAGGAACATCCTGAGCCTGGGGGGAGGCAGAAAAAATAGGAGTGTTGGTATTAACACATTGACAGCCCCAACTGGTAACAGACACAGATTTCCAATCCAAAACAGGATTATGAGACTGTAACCAAGGGAAACCCAGTACGATAATGTCATGCAGATTATACAGAACCAAAAATTTGCAACTCTCCTGATTATCAGATTCTACCCTCATTATCACCTGAGTAGAGAACTGAGGTTTATTCTCAGCCAAAGGGGTAGAATCGATCCCCAGTAGGGGAATAGTCTTCCGTAGGGGTATCAAGGGAAACCCACAACGTTTAGCAAAATCAAAATCCATCAGGTTAATAGCTGCTCCAGAATCAACAAAAGCCTGAGCAGAAAATGAGGACAGAGAGCATATCAGGGTAACAGTTAACAAAAACTTAGTCTGAACACTACCCAAGACAACTGAGCGAGCAAAACGTCTTCCCCGCTTAGGGCAGACAGAAATAGCATGAGAGGCATCACCACAGTAGAAGCATAACCCATTGCGCTTTCGAAATTCATGACGCTGTGCCCCAGAAACCACTCTATCACACTGCATGGTTCAGAAGCTGGTTCACAAGGCAACATATTCCACGCATACTTCTCGCTCACGCAAACGTCTGTCAATTTGAATCGCTAATGACATAGAATCATTGAGACCAGAGGGAACAGGGAATCCCACCATAACATCCTTTACATTATCTGACAGTCCCTTCCGAAAAAGAGCTGCCAAAGCGTCGTCATTCCATTTGGTCAGGACTGCCCACCTACGGAATCTCTGACAGTATAACTCAGCGTCCTCAAGCCCCTGACTTAATGCCAACAAAGTTTTTTCAGCTTGATCAGTGACATTAGGCTAATCGTACAATAACCCAAAGCCTGAAAAAACGCATCAACATCACTCAAAACAGGATCCCCAGGTGTCAGGGAAAAAGCCCAATCCTGAGGGTCGTCGCGCAGGAGAGAGATGACAATTTGAACCTGCTGCGCTGCGTTCCCTGAGGACTTAGATTTTAAGGCAAAAAACAATTTACAGTTATTTTTGAAATTCAGAAACTTAGCTCGATCCCCTAAAAACAAATCTGGCATGGGAATCCTAGGTTCCACAACAGGCAACCTAGCAAGATAGGTAGCAATACTCCGAACTTCAGTGGCAAGCTGATCCACACGGCCAGACAACTGTGCAAACTCCATTGAGAGAAAAAAAAAATCCTCCTCAGCACCCAGAGATACAGAGGGGAAAAAAAAAATGCAACAAACAGAAACAAAAAATCTCTGACAACTCTGAGACAACTTTTTTCTTTCACAATATTTTTTCCCTTCTGTGAGTACCATATAATTTTCAGTTTAGGCCGGTGATACTGTTATGATTTGGTAGCTGAGGAGAGCAGGCAAAAAAGGAAATACACCAGAGCAGTTGGAAACTATGAGATTGCAGTACCCTGACTAACCACCACAACTAGAGGCAGCCGTGGAGCGTTCCTACGTTGGTCCTAGACGCCTCGTCACAGCCTGAGAAACTAACTACACCTAAAGATAGAAAGAGGAAAGCTATCTGCCCGGAGCAGATCCCCAAAGAACATAGAAAGCCCCCAAACATGTAATGGCGGTTAGACAAGAAGAAATACTGACACAGACAGAAAATAGTATGAGCAAACGTTGGGGCCCAAACTTACTAAATAGAAAAGGAAAGGAAGGGCACTTACTGCAATCCCAAAAAACCCTGAAAAGCACCAACTCTACTAATTTCAAAAACACCTGAGATCACACGACCTCTACCACCTAAATTAGTTTTCTGGTGTAACCAAAAACAAAACAGCAGCCACTGAAAAAACTGGAAAAAGCAAATGTACAAACATCAGTGGCTGAACTGAACTGAGAGGCAAAAGCCCGAGAGGGGACCCTGAAGGCCCCCACAGAAGTGCAGGACAAAATGCAAAAATCAAGCACAAAAACAAAAAGAAGAAAATGTCTTATCTGTTAGCAGGAGATTTAGACACGACACAGCAGGCTACCAAGGAAACAGGAATCAAGGATTGAGACCAGAACAACTGATCACCGGCAACCCTGATGGGAAGGTGACTCCCTTATATAAGACCAGTCAGTAACACCTGATTCCCATCCTCACAATCTTCACTGGACAGTCCAGTACCGTTTGTAACCACCAGAGGGAGCTTCTGCTCAGAACTCATTTCCAGCCTATTCACAACACAAGCCTTTGCGATCTTAGACAGAGTCATAGGGTAAAAAGCGCCAGAAAACTGATCACAATTGTTTTGTTACATGGACTCTATTGGGGAAGCTTACAGAGTGTATGGAGGGCAAGCATGGTTGTGATATGATGAGCAATTTCATCAGCGGAAGGCCATTCACCCATCAATTAGATGGGATCAGAAACATATTGGCCTCTGGCTTACAATTATGGCCCCTAACAATAGGTCTGGGAACTGCTTTCATGGGTGGTCCTTTAACCCCTCTCTGACATCTGACGTACTATCCCGTCCATAAAACCCGTGACAATCTGACTATGGACGGGATAGTACGTCATAGCGATTAGCTGCGCTCCCGGGGGGAGCGCAGCTAATCGCCGCCGGGTGTCAGCTGATTATCACAGCTGACACCCGGGACTGTGTGCCAGGAGCGGTCACGGACCGCTCTCGGCACATTAACCCCTTGCACAGCGCGATCAAACATGATCGCGGTGTACTGGGGGCACAGGGGAGCCTCGCGCAGGGAGGGGGCTACCAGCGCGCCCCCCTGAGACCCTCAGAACAGCGCGATGTGATCGCGCTGTTCTGAGGGCTTCCTCCCTCTCAGGACCCGGATCCAAGATGGCCGAGAGCAGGCACTGAGAAGCCTGCAGCGCTGCCTGTGAGATCGCTGGTCTCTAGTGTTGAGCGATACGATACTGCAAATATCGGGTATCGGCCGATATTAGCTCTATCGGCCTTTCGATAATTCGTTTCGATATTTTCGTCTTATCGGATACCGGAATCGGAAGTTCCCATAATTCTTTGCGAGGCAATGTGATTTTAGTCAGCCAATGAGGAATCCTAAGAAGTGTGGGCACATCCTGTACTGCTGCGGTCATGTTAACTAATGGCATGGCTGTGATTGGATGCTGAAATGATGTCAGAATGCACTATAAAAGGCGCCGCCGCCATTTTAGCGTCACTGTGCTGTGAATTCAGTAAGGGACAGAACGTTGCTGTGCTGACTCTGAGGGACAGTTAGAGATTGCTATTTAGTGTACTGTGCTGTAGGCAGGCTAGCACCAACCGCTGTGTAAAGCTTCCTTTTGCCTACAGTGTTGTTTTAACAGCTCTGCAAGGTGTGTGTGAGTGCAGGTGACGCTGCAGTTTGCTTTGCATGCAACGCTGTCTGTAGGCATCTGCACATGTCACTCACAGACTCTTTTTTTTTTCCTTCAGTGTAATTCTTGCAGCTCCATGCAATTTAACTATTAGTGTGACTCGCTTCCATCCGTATCCAATACATTGGTTGCAAACACTATAGAAGTAGACAAAGGAGTAGCCTTTCACAGATTGTGAACAGTTGTGTTTCAGTGTTCACTTCAGTCTGTGTTTTTATTTTTTGAGTGCACATCACGCTCCAGTTACTTGTTAAGCACTGCTGCTTGTACTCTGCTGAGCGTGTCTCAGTGGCTCATCCTTTTCATTTATCTCCAATTGGTTCTGCTCCATTCCATTTAAAATATAATCTATTAGTGTGACGCGCTTCCATCCGTATACAATACATTGGTTGCAAACACTATAGAAGTAGACAAAGGAGTAGCCTTTCACAGATTGTGAACAGTTGTGTTTCAGTGTTCACTTCAGTCTGTGTTTTTTATTTTTTGAGTGCACATCACGCTCCAGTTACTTGTTCAAGCACTGCTGCTTGTACTCTGCTGAGCGTGTCTCAGTGGCTCATCCTTTTCATTTATCTCCAATTGGTTCTGCTCCATTCCATTTAAAATATAATCTATTAGTGTGACGCGCTTCCATCCGTATACAATACATTGGTTGCAAACACTATAGAAGTAGACAAAGGAGTAGCCTTTCACAGATTGTGAACAGTTGTGTTTCAGTGTTCACTTCAGTCTGTGTTTTTTATTTTTTGAGTGCACATCACGCTCCAGTTACTTGTTCAAGCACTGCTGCTTGTACTCTGCTGAGCGTGTCTCAGTGGCTCATCCTTTTCATTTATCTCCAATTGGTTCTGCTCCATTCCATTTAAAATATAATCTATTAGTGTGACGCGCTTCCATCCGTATACAATACATTGGTTGCAAACACTATAGAAGTAGACAAAGGAGTAGCCTTTCACAGATTGTGAACAGTTGTGTTTCAGTGTTCACTTCAGTCTGTGTTTTTATTTTTTGAGTGCACATCACGCTCCAGTTACTTGTTCAAGCACTGCTGCTTGTACTCTGCTGAGCGTGTCTCAGTGGCTCATCCTTTTCATTTATCTCCAATTGGTTCTGCTCCATTCCATTTAAAATATAATCTATTCGTGTGACGCGCTTCCATCCGTATACAATACATTGGTTGCAAACACTATAGAAGTAGACAAAGGAGTAGCCTTTCACAGATTGTGAACAGTTGTGTTTCAGTGTTCACTTCAGTCTCTGCGTAATAACCACACTTAGGCCTTATAACTTTTCTGACTTTCTTTATCAATCTACCAAGATGAAGAAGTCAGTGAGTAAGGCACGTGGTCGTGGCCGTGGAGTTTCAGCAGGGAGAGGACGTGGGGATTCTGTGGCTGCTGCTGCCCTCAGTGACACAGCATCCACCAGTTTTACCCATGAGCGTTCCTTTATGCGCACTTTGGTAGGAGCTCGGCGTGCCCCCCTGCTGCTGGAAGAACAAATTGAAGCCGTTGTTGGTTGGATGGCAGCCAATGCATCGACTTCAATTCCTTCCACCTCTCTCAGGAACACAACACTGTTGAGCAACCATCTGTCTGTTCACCGCCTGTCAAATTGCCCAGGCAGTCAGAGAGTTCTGTAAAGGAGCCAGCTGAGTCTCTGCTTCTGTTCTCAGAATCTGTTGGCTCGCAAACACGGGCACAGGCAAGCAGCATTCTGCAATTTGAAGAAGAGGGAGTATGCAGTGATGCGCAACAGCTGTGTCTCTCTCAATCTGAAGAGGCGGGTGAGCCAGTGCCGATGGACAGCACACCGCAGAAAGCATCTTATGATGATGATGAGACTCAGGTGCCAGGTTTTGTGGAGCATGGTGCTGCCCAGACCATCCAACAGCAGCAGGTGTTGGAAGAGGGTAGTGGAGATGATGAAGTCCGAGACCCAACATGGCGTGAGCAACAGGAAGGTGGTGGGAGCAGCTTTGAGGAAGAGATTGTCCCAACGGTACAAAGAGGAGGGAGAGGTAGGCTGCAGACTCGCTTGCCTGTAGCCTCCAGTTTGGCACCTGTTGGGAGCAGTTCTCTTAGAACTGTCAAAATTGGCGCTCCCATAACTTGCACTGCGTGGTCCTTTTTTGACAGACTTGTAGATGATATTTGCTATGTTCAATGCAAGCTGTGTAAGCAAAAAGTTAAAAGAGGTAAAAATATCAGGAACCTGAATACCACAAATATGTGGAAACATGTACGGACAAAGCACGTAGCTGAGTTCCAAAGACACACTGGAGATGTAGACCAACCTACAGCAGCACCTACATCTTTAGGTCATGTTCGAGCCTCTACCTCCAGCTCTCACACACCTGGTTCGGCTTCCTCACAGGATCTCCATGGAAGAACCTCGGTCACTGTTGTCCATAGACAAACTGTTATTCCACCCACTGCAGCAAGTTCACAGTCATCGTCACACTCCCAGAACAAAAAACAGCCATCGGTAACACAGGCATGGGATAAAAGACGGCCATACTCGGCAAACCATCCACGAGCACAGGCTCTGAATGCTGGCCTTGCAAAACTCCTGTCCCTTGAAATGCTGTCATTCAGGCTGGTGGAGACTGACAGTTTCAGGAACTTTATGGCATTGGCAGTCCCACAATATAATGTGCCAAGCCGATTTTATTTCAATAGGCAAGCTGTCCCTGCTCTGCAAAAACATGTCGAGGGAAACATTAAACATGCGCTACTAAACGCCGTCAGTAGCAGGGTCCACCTGACCACCGATGCGTGGACCAGTACCCATGGCCAGGGACGATACCTTTCCCTCACTGCCCATTGGGTCAATGTTGTGGAGCCGGGTACAGATCTTGCCAGTGGCGCTGTACGTGTTCTGCCAACTCCAAGGATTGCAGGAATCCAGTCTGTGCACATTGATTCCTCCTCCTACTCCAGTTCCTCAGAATCATCGCTGCACGAGCCGTCACGGTATACCTCCACATGGACCCGTGAACGCTTACCTGTTGCGACCAATATGAGCACAGCCGTGGCCAAACGTCAACAGGCCGTACTGAAATTAATTCCCATGGGGAATCGAAGCCACACAGCGCAGGAGCTCTGGGATGCCATCAAGCAGGAGAGCGACGTGTGGTTTTTGTCAGCTAATCTCCAGCCAGGCTTGGTAGTGTGTGACAATGGCCGAAATCTGGTGGCAGCTCTGGGCCTTGGCAACCTCACTCACATACCATGTCTGGCACATGTGCTCAACTTGGTCGTGCAGAGTTTTTTGAGGGACTATCCGGATCTTGATGCACTGCTGCACAAGGTCCGCCTAGAGTGCGCTCACTTGCGACGTTCTAGCATTGCCAGATCGCGCATTGCAGCTCTGCAAGTCAGATTTTCGCCTTCCTGAACATCGCATCATATGTGACGTACCCACCAGGTGGAATTCCACGTTACATATGTTGGAGCGGTTGTGTGAGCAGCAGCCAGCAGTAATGGAGTATCAGCTGCAACAGGCGCAATCAACTCGCAATTTGCGCCGTTCACACTTCACCACTACTGAGTGGGCCTCTATGAAAGACATCTGAGACGTTTTGCGTGCGTTTGATGTCTCAACGCGGATGGCGAGTGCAGATGATGCACTAGTCAGCATGACTGTCCCCCTTATCTGCCTGCTTCAGAAATCACTGAAAGCACTAAAGGAAGAGGTTTTGGAAGAGGTGGAGGATGAGGAGTCACAAATTCAATTACCTTCAGGACAGTCAGCGCAACGTGGTTCCTCACAAAGGGCTGGGCAGGGCTCACTTTGTGAGGAGGATGAGGAGTCAATGGAGGAGGAAGAAATCCCTACAGAGGGAGGTACACAACGCTGTAGTCAGTATGTAGAGCGAGGGTTGGGTGATGCAGAGGAGACAGAGATGACGCTCTTCCAGAGGACAGCCTTTGTTGGCCAGTTGGGAGTCTGCAGCACATGGTTGATTTCATGCTTCAGTGCCTGAGAAACGACCGCCGCATCGCCCACATTCTCAGCATGTCAGATTATTGGGTGTACACCCTCCTAGACCCTCGCTACCGGGACAACTTACAAACCCTCATCACACCAGTGAACCGGGACCGTAAAATGCAGGAGTACCAAGACACACTGGTGCAATCCATACTGTTGTACATTCCAGCCGAGAGCTGCTGCTGCTGCTACTGCTTTACAAAGCAGCTCTGTGCGTCGAGGCAGTGTAGACACCTCTACAACAAGAGGGAGCAGAAGCAGCGCCTCTGCACAGGGCAAGAACTGTATGTTACAAATGTGGCAAAGTTTTGTGACAGCGCCAGCAAGGTCTACACCATCCGAGACGGCTCCAGTCACCAGGAAGAAACGTTTCCGTAAGATGGTGACAGACTACTTGGCTTTCCCTCTAAGTGTACTCCCAGATGCCTCTTCCCCTTTCAAATTTTGGGTCTCTAAGTTGGATACATGGCCAGAGCTTAGCCAGTATGCATTGGAGGTGCTGGCTTGCCCTGCTGCCAGTTTATTATCTGAGCGTGTCTTTAGTGCTGCAGGTGGTGTAGTAACAGACCGTCGCATGCGACTATCCTCAGAGAATGTAGACCGGCTTACTTTTCTGAAAATGAACAAGTCATGGATCTCACCTGAATTTGCCTGTCCGTTTTCAGATTAAATAACTGTTTGGCAACGTTTTCCATGTCTCCTGTTATGTTCATCTTTCTACCACCTGAACTCTACTCCCTGGGCTACAACACCGCCATTTGTTGCTCGTAAGTAATTGGCAGGGGTACTGACTCCTGGCCAGCCTGGTTACAGCACGACAGCTGTTTCCTGGCAGTGTGAACGTCAATTTCCTCCAATAAGTTGTGCTGTCGTGTTGCATTCGGGTTAGCCGACTTTATGGTGCCTGCAGTTTAGGTGATTCCTATGTGTGCAGTGGGATATGTAAATAAAGGCGGTTTCCATTGTGACAATAGGATAAGCACCCACTGTAGGACTGTGTGATTCGGTAACTGCGGACGGCTTGCGTCCTGTCAACTTACATTTTCATGGGTGCGTTCTTCTACCCGTCCGGGTCCAGTACCGTCAAGTGGTTCTCCCCAGTGCCTTTGGCCTAGGTGCCTCCATCTCCGTATCCGAGTTCCAGCAACGTCTGCTGGTCCTTGGTAGTGCTTTGGAGCACAGGTACCTCCTGCTTAGTAACCGTGTCACAGTAACGTCAGCTGGTACTCGGTTGTGACATTGCCTCTTTTCCTTCTGCTACCCGTCCGGGGTCCATTACCGTCAAGTGGTTCTCCCCAGTGCCTTTGGCCTAGGTGCCTCCATCTCCGTATCCGAGTTCCAGCAACGTCTGCTGGTCCTTGGTAATGCTTTGGAGCACAGGTACCTCCTGCTTAGTAACCGTGTCACAGTAACGTCAGCTGGTACTCGGTTGTGACATTGCCTCTTTTCCTTCTGCTACCCGTCCGGGGTCCAGTACCGTCAAGTGGTTCTCCCCAGTGCCTTTGGCCTAGGTGCCTCCATCTCCGTTTCCGAGTTCCAGCAACGTCTGCTGGTCCTTGGTAGTGCTTTGGAGCACAGGTACCTCCTGCTTAGTAACCGTGTCACAGTAACGTCAGCTGGTACTCGGTTGTGACATTGCCTCTTTTCCTTCTGCTACCCGTCCGGGGTCCAGTACCGTCAAGTGGTTCTCCCCAGTGCCTTTGGCCTAGGTGCCTCCATCTCCGTATCCGAGTTCCAGCAACGTCTGCTGGTCCTTGGTAGTGCTTTGGAGCACAGGTACCTCCTGCTTAGTAACCGTGTCACAGTAACGTCAGCTGGTACTCGGTTGTGACATTGCCTCTTTTCCTTCTGCTACCCGTCCGGGGTCCAGTACCGTCAAGTGGTTCTCCCCAGTGCCTTTGGCCTAGGTGCCTTCCATCTCCGTATCCGAGTTCCAGCAACGTCTGCTGGTCCTTGGTAGTGCTTTGGAGCACAGGTACCTCCTGCTTAGTAACCGTGTCACAGTAACGTCAGCTGGTACTCGGTTGTGACATTGCCTCTTTTCCTTCTGCTACCCGTCCGGGGTCCAGCACAGTCAGCTGGTCCTCGTTACTTCCATTGTCTCTTGCTCCATCTGATACCCGTCAGGGTTCCAGTAACGTCAGCTGTTTCTCGGAAATTAGACGACCTTAAAGACCACCCAGAAGAAGATGACGACAACAAGGACGACGAGCATGAAGCCAACCAGCCTGAACACCATCACAAAGAAAAAATAAAAGATTACCCAGAAGAAGATCACCAACAGGACAAAGAAGGTTAAGACAAACTACAAGATACAAAACAAGAGACAGAAGAACAATAAGCAAAAGATCAAAAAGCAGAAGAACATGAAGTATAAGACCAAAATGAAGAGCAAAATATATGCTCTAAATTCTAAGCAGAAGAAGACTAAGCAGTGTATGGGGGTGAGTCCGTTCCTCCTCGTGGTGCCCCTGGAAAATGCCTGCTGCTGCAGGCTAAACTGAACACGGACAAATACTGTTGTAATTTAAATCTTTTGTGACAGCAAGAACGGAAGGATGAACAATTCATACTTTTACAGATTACAAGTACAGGAATCTCTGTCACAAATAAGAATATGATGAAGAAGATGAAGAGGAAGAAGATGAAGAATTTGAATATGAAGAAGATTAATTAGTTTAATAATAACTATTCTGTCCCCGGGGCCTGTGGCTGTAAATATGGCTCTGTGAGATGCCGGATCTCTTTCACCCTACTTACAATTGGCGACGATCGCAGATAGCTTAACTCAGCTGCAGGCACACATGTTATGAAGAATCCAGAAGAGACTTTGATTTCTTTAAGAATTCTTGTTGAATGCATACAAACAGCAGCAGGTAAAAAAGACTTTCTTCAGACAGACTGAAAACACATGTGAATCTGATAAAATCAAGATGGAGAATGAAACACAGGAGAAAGAAGAAGGAAATGACATCACACCAGAAGAGGGAGACAGAGAGACAGAAGGGACAAACTTGATGTAAAGGGAGGATTTCAGCTATGCAAACACAGGGACACATAGCAACAGTAAACAATATGAGAGACTGCAATACAGCATGTAAAATACACAGGACAGTCTGTAAAATGTCTCATTCATGGGACATAACACTCCCAGTCTGAAATCTATAGATTTCATAATTTTATGATGTCCACTGGAGATGTCACTGTAGACCTGAAAGACAAAAGGAAAAAACAAGCATGCAGGTAATAACAACAACAGTTGAAGTCCAATTGGCATGATCCAATGTTCAGTTGGAGGCATGAAGTCCTCAACAGCGGAATAGTCCAAGTCCAAACGAAAACCCATCTTCGGATTGGGGAAGCCGCAACGTGCAAACACTTCCACCAACCCAATAATCCGCTGGAGAAAGTTAAAATATTACAATGTTCCAACACAGCTGGAGGAGTATATGGCGGTAGGCTCCCCGCCGTGAGCTGAGTTCAGAGACGAAGCTAAGATCATGTGACTCCTGCTCGAAGGAGCCAGCAGATGATTTGCCTGAAATGTATGTCAGCAGATAGGATGGCTGACCAGCTGAAAGGATGTCCAGGGTAAAGAGAGCTCAGCTTCTGTACCTTTTTGCCAGTTTCTGAAGCGCTGGGAGAGGCTCCTGCAGCTGTAGTCTTCGTAGACACGTCGTAGGAAAGGTAGACTTGTCTCTTGATGACGGTTGAAAGAGTCTTTACAGAACTACGGGGCAGGACTTGTTGTAAGGCCTTTAGAGACTTCTTCGCCGTCTCCCATCCTTGCTGTCTCTGAGATGGTAGCATAGTGTTCCCGTTGATATCCGGAGTAGCAAGCTGTCTCAGTGGTACCCTGCCTAGAACTGCGATGGGTGTCTTAAACCCGAGAGGACCGTCGATGCTGTTTTCAACAGTCGAGGCTCCTCGTTCGATAGCAAGTTCCTTACAGGGTGATGCTTGGGAAGTGAACGTGTCTTGTTCAACATCCACCAGTGAGCTGAGGCTGAATTGCGTGGGGAAAACGCTGGCACCATCGGTCAGAGGTAGGCTGTTGAGAGAGAGGCTCTCACTCTGAGCGCTGAAGTCTAGCACGGCTTCGGTTTGACCAGGCTTGTGATGGAGATGGGTATCAAAGGTTGGGAACATAGCAGTTACTTGCTGTGGATCCCTTGGCAACTTAGTCTTTGCTGGAAGAGAAGGTGAGGGAGCTACCCAGCTGTTATAGTTGTCTTCGGTGGGTTTGACGCTCATGACCCGATGATCACTTTGTCTCCCTCTGTAGGTAGTGAGTTGTTGTCCTTGGTTGAAGGATCGAATGCTGTTATCTCGAGGTTGTAGTCTCGAGGATAAAGCGGACTTGAAATATTGGATGGTTGCCGTTGACACGTAGTGTCGTTTGACTTCTCCTTCATCCATTGGTGACGTGAGTATGACAGGGAGGACAAGTCATTGTCATCTCATGTGATAATGGTTTTGTAAGAGGAGATGTCGCTCTGATTCCTTGTCTGGTCACTACAGACATTGCCAATGATGACCCAGCCCAGCTCGAGGCGCTGGGCATATGGTTCATTGAGTAGTCCGTGGATTTGTTGACGCATCTTGTGCAGTCGTATAATGTCTCTGCCGAGGAGAATTAGGATGTCTGCCTTATCATCCAGGGGTGGCATCTCTTTGGCTATCATTCTGAGATGAGGATGCTGAAGAGCGACTTCTGGTGTTGGGATTTCTTCCCTATTGAATGGTATTTGGTTACACTCTACAAGCGTGGGTAGTGGTATCTCCGTGGCGCCTTTCTCAAGAGAAGTTATTATGAGGCCACTGGCCCTTCTTCCAGAGGTTTGTAAAACGCCGCTGCAGGTGCCCAAGGTGTAGGGATAGACGTCTCCTTTTAAATCAAACAAGTCGAAGAGTTCTGACCTGGCTAATGATTTGTTGCTCTGGTCATCCAGGCTAACGTACACCTTGACTGCCTTCTCTGGATGGCCCTTGGGATACACCCATGACAGGCATATCTTCGCACAGGACTTGTCTCGAAGACCTTCTCCACAGACATTGGTGCATGAGGAAGATACTGCAACATGGCTTGTCACTTGGTCTGTACTCTCCCCGCCATGGCTTGTGGTGGGAGAAGGTGAAGACGCAGAGTCAGGCTGTGATGGATGGAGCGCCTGTACGTGGTCTTCGCTGTCGCACTCTAGACACTTGATGGGGATGACACAGTCCTTAGCAAGATGTTCGGTAGAGGCGCAGCCCCTGAAGCATACTCCAAACTTCTTCAAGAGCTCCTTTCGTTCTTGAAGGGGCTTCTTCCTGAAGCCGATGCACTTCTTCAGGGGATGTGGTAGTTTGTGAATTGGACACTGGCGATTAGGATTCTCAACCTTCTCACCTTTGTCGCTCTTATCTTGTGATACTGAAGATGCCGGAAGAACATCAGTCTTCTTGATGGACATTGGAGCTTGGTGGTTCCTGTAGTTAAGACGTGGACTGTCGTGTTTTGTAGATGAAACAGGGTCGCTGTGTTCTCCATAGGAAAAACTTGGATCGGTCTTACACTCTGCGATATTTTCGATGAACTCGCAGAAGTAGGAAAATGGAGGGAAGGAGACTTGGTTTTCCCTTTTGTATTTTGATCCAAGCATAGCCCACTTATTTTGGATATTGGGTGGCAGCTTGGAAACTATTGGGGTTACCCCATGAGCAGTGTCCAGGTAGCTGAGGCCAGGAAGGTACGGGTCTGCTTTGGCCAGCTGAAGCTCTAACAGGAGGTCGCTGAGCTCTTGGAACCTTGTACTGTCCTTATTAGATACCTTTGGAAAATCCTCTAGTCGTTTGAACAGGGCCCTTTCTATGACCTCAGGACTGCCATAGCTTCTTTCTAGCCTCTTCCATGCAGCAGTGAGACCAGCAATGGGATTACTGATGTGGACAGATTTAAGTCTCTTGACCCGATCCGTGGATTGTGGCCCAAGCCACCTGATTAGCAGGTCTAGCTCTTCAGCGGCGGTGATGCCGAGATCACTGATCGTGGTTTCAAAGGTACACTTCCAACCCCTGTAGTTCTCAGGTTTATCGTCAAACTCTGTAAGACCGGTCTTAGTTAGATCGCGCCGAATCATGTACCTTGCGAGGCCAGTCATATCAGCATTCTCCGATTTTGGAAGGACGATGCTGGCTGGAAGGCTTTGTTCATACAGTCTGTGATTTGACCTGGGAATGCAGGTACGTATGGGGCAGCGTAGGCGTTCAGTCCATCAACTGGCTTAATGAGCTTAGTTTCTGCTACACATGGGACTGGAATTGTGTGATTGACCGGAGTGTGGTGACTGGCCTGCATATTGGCCTGTACGTAGGATTCTGAGTGTAAGATTTGGTGATTTGCAGGTTTCTGGTACGTTTCGGTGCACAGAGGTGGATCAGGATACAAGATTGGCAGCGTATTGTAATTGTACTGACCTTGGGTGCAGGATGGGGATAAACGCTCTGTGTCCTGTTGTCTCAGGGGAGCATCAGTGTGGTCAGGAAGGATTGCAGGAGCAGGGATAGCGCTGTGTTGGCTTTGTACATAGTTTCTAGTACGCTTAAGAGGGTCTTCAGTATCAAAACCCTGTTGTCTCAGGGGAGCATCAGTGTGGTCAGGAAGGATTGCAGGAGCAGGGATAGCGCTGTGTTGGCTTTGTACATAGTCTCTAGTACGCTTAAGAGGGTCTTCAGTATCAAAACCCTGTTGTTTCAGGGGAGCATCTGTGTGGTCAGGAAGGATTGCAGGAGCAGGGATAGCACTGTGTTGGCTTTGTACATAGTCTCTAGTACGCTTAAGAGGGTCTTCAGTATCAAAAACACTTAAACTGATGCTGTCTCTTTGGCTCCCACTGATGGCTTGTTCCAGGACCTTTAACTTTGCCATGGCTATGGCGTGTTGGCGTTCCTTCTCTAGGGCCTCTAGGGCAGCTTGTATTTTAGTGGCCTCAGTTTTCATCTCAGTTTCCTTCTCTAGGGCCTCTAGGGCAGCTTGTATTTTAGTTGCCTCTAGGGCAGCTTGTATTTTAGTTGCCTCAGTTTTCATTTCAGTTTCCTTTTGAGCAAAGGCAGCTTGTATTTTAGTGGCCTCAGCTTCCGCACTGCTTTATGAGCTGTTCGCTGAGGGTTGAGGATTTTGAAGAGCGTGACTTAGATGTTCGCTTTGACTGTCTGGCAGTGCCAGAAATGCAAGATGACATCTCGGCTATTAGTGCGATTCTTGCCTCTGTTTTGGCTTTTATATCGCGCACCATGCTTTCTCTCTCAGAGTTACGTTTTTGGAAAGCTTGCAGCTCTTTGCAGGTAACTGATGGGTTAAGTCTTTTTAACACTGCGATATATTGGTCTGTTATTTCTGCATAACATTGATAATCTGAACACAGTTGTGCGAGAGCTCCCTCCAGTGGTCGTTGGAGAGAAGCAGGCTGAGATAGGCTATTTATGTGGCATAAGAGTTTTTGCCATAGCTCTGCTGTTGCACGGAGAAGATCATGTTTACTGGATTCTAGATTCTCCCTTATTTTCCATGTTGGCTTTGTGACACGTCTAGCCTTCTCACTAAATGGTGGATCAGGGTCTATGCACTCTTCCTCTGACAATGGGTCTGGCAGAGACCGTGTAGTCATTCCTTCAGCCATCCTGCTGCACAGGGGAAGGGGAGCTGTATAGACTCTTTTATATTGAGAGCGGATGCTCTGCAGGAAGTTCTGTAGCTTTATAGAAGCTGTGGGTTTTACAGATGAATCTGAAGAGTCTTTTTTACTATTCTGTCCCTGGGGCCTGTGGCTGTAAATATGGCTCTGTGAGATGCCGGATCTCTTTCACCCTACTTACAATTGGCAACGATCGCAGATAGCTTAACTCAGCTGCCGGCACACATGTTATGAAGAATCCAGAAGAGACTTTGATTTCTTTAAGAATTCTTGTTGAATGCATACAAACAGCAGCAGGTAAAAAAGACTTTCTTCAGACAGACTGAAAACACATGTGAATCTGATAAAATCAAGATGGAGAATGAAACACAGGAGAAAAAAGAAGGAAATGACATCACACCAGAAGAGGGAGACAGAGAGACAGAAGGGACAAACTTGATGTAAAGGGAGGATTTCAGCTATGCAAACACAGGGACACATAGCAACAGTAAACAATATGAGAGACTGCAATACAGCATGTAAAACACACAGGACAGTCTGTAAAATGTCTCATTCATGGGACATAACAATAACAATATGAGTAATGTAAACAAAAACATGAATAGCAAGAAGTTTAAGAAGAAGATTAAGAAGGTGAAGATGAAGAATAATTTGATGAGAAAGATGATGCTGCTGCTGAAGATTATGAAGGAGAAAGTGTGGCACTGGCAAAAGTTAAAAAGGTGAAGAGCATGGAAGTTGTGAAACATACATATTTGCCAAAATAGAAAAAAGGTTAACAACATTGTCAATTTGTTAGTCAATCCAAACGTATTTCCAAAAAAAATATATATTAATGCTATTCCAATGCATTGGGTTAAACATGTATGCCTTTATTGTCTCCTCAACCTCCCCCAATACATTCTACATTAGTCTTTGTTGTTTTCCTTCATGTACAATTAACCAACAAGGCAAGAATGGTTTTTTTTAATGTCGATATTTGGTTCCCATAAACTTACATGGGACTTCCGGTATCGGAATCGGATATCGACGATATTTAGTGCTATCGGCGATACCATTCCGATCCGATATTTTTAGATATCGAGCAGTATCGCTCAACACTACTGGTCTCACAGAGTGCTGTGCACACTGTGAGACCAGCGATCTGACATTTTACAGTGATGTCCCACCCTGGGACAATGTAAAAAAGTAAAAAAAATAAGAATAAACGTGTAAAAAAAAAATTCCAAAATAAATAAAAAAAAATATATATATATATTCCCCAATAAATTCATTTCTTCCTGTAAATAAAAAAAAATAAAACAATAAAAGTACACATATTTGGTATCGCCGCGTCCGTAACGACCCCCTCTATAAAACTGTCCCACTAGTTAACCACTTTTGTGAACCCCTTAAAAAAATAAAAATAAAAACAAAGCAAAAAATCAGTGCTTTATCATCATACCGCTGAACAAAAAGTGGAATAACACGCGATCAAAAAGACTGATATAAATAAACATGGTACCGCTGAAAACATCATCTTGTCCTGCAAAAAACGAGCCATCATACAGCATCATCAGCAAAAAAATAAAAAAGTTACAGCTCGCAGAATAAAGCGATGCAAAAATAATTATTTTTTATATAAAATTGTTTTTATTCTATAAAAGCGCCAAAACATAAAAAAATGATATAAATGAGGTATCGCTGTAATCGTACTGACCCGAAGAATAAAACTGCTTTATCAATTTTACCACACGCGTAACGGTATAAACGCCTCCCCCAAAAGAAATTCATGAATTGCTGATTTTTGTTCATTCTAACCTCCCAAAAATCGAAATAAAAAGCGATCAAAAAATGTCACGTGCTCAAATATGGTACCAATAAAAACGTCAACTCGTACCGCAAAAAATAAGACTTCACATGACTCTGTTGGCCAAAATATGCAAAAATTATAGCTCTCAAAATGTGGCGATGCAAAAAACTATTTTTTGCAATAAAAAGCGTCTTTTAGCGTGACAACTGCCAATCATAAAAACCCGCTATAAATAGTAAATCAGACCCCCCTTTATCACCCCCTTAGTTAGGGAAAAATAATAAAATTAAAAAAATGTATTTATTTCCATTTTCCCATTAGGGTTATGGTTAAGGTTAGGGTTGTGGCTAAAGTTAGTATTAGGGTTATGGTTGGGATTAGGGATAGGGGTGTGTTAGGGTTAGGTTTGTGGTTAGGGTTGGGACTAGGGTTAGGGGTGTGTTGGGGTTAGGGTTGGAGTTAGAATTGGGGG
>JARQOD010006225.1:0-43981 GCA_033576555.1 Oophaga sylvatica
GGAACTCATTCATTTGGGGGTTTACTGTGAGGCTGCAGCATTAGCTGCGGTCCCTGCAGTAAACATTAACCCTTTCTGAAGGATTACACCGTGGGACCTGACTGTGCATGGGATAGGTAAGAATAATTTTGCTTTTTTATTTTATTTTTATTACAGGAAATGGTTTTTGCAGTAAAATAAAAGATGGTCAAAAACATGTGTCTTTATTTCATTAAAATGATTTTTAATTAAAGTGTGTGTGTTTTATTTTTATTTCATGCAATAGGATTAATAATTGATAGTTGTCTAATTGACAGCTCTCAATTATTAACCTGGCTTAAGGTCACCTTTCAATAGCAAGGTGGCTTTAACCCCATATTAACCCATTCGCCACCGCTACAGGGCAATGGGAATAGACGGGCAAAGTGCCAGAAAGGGCGAATCTAATTATAGATTTGTCTTTTCTGGGGTGTCTGGGGGCAGATGTTAGTAGCCAGGGGGGGGCCAAAAATAATGGTCCCTCTCTGGGCTATTATTATCTGCCCCCACTCACTGGCTTTGTCTGTCTGGTTGCGAAAATAGGGCGGGAGCCCACGCATTTTTTTTCAGCAATTTTACACCTCATATATATATATACATGTCATTGAATTTGTGACACATATATATATATATTTATAGTTCATACACTTCTACATAGTATAATAGCCGCTAATTCAATTGCCGGCTTTTGTGAAAATGCAGAACCCGAGATGAAATGACACTTGGTTTACATAGAGTTAACCATGTCTTTTCATGTAGTTTGATATCTGATTTGCACAAACAATTACATGAGTGTAAGTGTGCAAAATTTCACACCTGTAGGGGTTAATTAAAGGTGTAAATTAGTAGCAAAAAAGTCTGTTTTTTTACAACGAATTTACACCTTTAATTAACCCCTACAGGTGTGAAATTTTGCACACTTACACTCATGTAATTGTTTGTGCAAATCAGATATCAAACTACATGAAAAGACATGGTTAACTCTATGTAAACCAAGTGTCATTTCATGTCGGGTGCTTCTGTCTTTTCACAAAAGCCGGCTTTACCCGGCAATTGAATCAGAGGCTATTTTACTATGTAGAAGTGTATAAACTATAAATATATGTATATATATATATGTCACAATGACATGTATATATATATATATGTATTCTATGTGTGTATATTTAGTGTTTACAAGGAAAGAAAGAGGTTTTTTTAATTACGATATTTTGTTCCCATAGACTTACATTGGATTTCCGGTATCGGTATCGGGTATCGCCGATATTTTAATGGTATCGGCGATACCATTCCGATTCCGATACTTTTGGATATCGGAAAGTATCGCTCAACTCTAGTCGGGGCTCGAAAGGGAAGTAGTAACGTTTTAGAATGCAGACTTTGATGGAATGGTCTGGGGGCGTCATATTCCATTTGCAGAGCCCCTGATGTCCCTAAACAGTGAAAAAAACCCACAAGTGATATTATTTTGGAAACTAGACCCCCAAGGAACTTCTCTAGATGTGCCCCCTTTTTGGAACTAATCTACGGTTTCCTGTAAAGTAAATTAGTAGTGCATGGAGGTGTGGTACAATTTGAAGCAATCCTTCATACACAGGCCAGGTTTTTAGGGGCAGGTGTCGCATTGATAAGTGGTGTCCTTGCGTATTCCCCTTTTGTAACACACTCGGCACCTTTTTTGCAGCTTATCTTTTTTCCAGTTGGAGGGACCACCCCCGGAAAATGCTGACCTGGTATGATACGAGCACCTTCAGTTACGGAAGTACTGGGGCCTGCTCCTTCCGGAGTGCCAAATCTCAGGGCCTTAACCACTACCTCCTGGAAGTGAAGGTACGACGTATCAGTGTGGCGTGCACATTGTGACAGCAGAAAAGCGTTGAGCATTGCCATTTGTACAATGTGCACGGCCAGCTTCTTGTACCATACCCTTGCCTTTCTCAAAGCACTGTACGGTTGGAGGAGTTGATCGGAGAGATCAACACCCCCCATGTATTTGTTGTACCCAGTACACAGTCCGGTTTGCAGACCTGTGCAGAGGTACCCCGTACAGCGCTGAGGGCGCTGCCATCACCGTGTATAGTGGTCAAGAGAAGGACATCTCTCCTGTCCTTGTACTTGACCACCAGCAGGTGGTCGCTACATTGGGCTCTGTTGTCACCCCTTCTTAGCATCTGCCCAAGTAGCGTCTTTGGGAGGCCTTTCTGAATTTTTGTGAACAGTACCCAGGGCCGGCTCCAGGTTTTTATGGTCCCCGGGCGAAAGAGTCTCAGTGGGCCCCCTTAACACAGACCACGATTCATGATGCACAGATACTGCAGAGAAATATGGGTATAGCACAACACCAAACACTTCTCTTCTTCCATTACATGACTAATATCTATTGTAAATTGTACAATAGCTCAAAAACCGCCAAATCCTCACAGCGCACAGTACAGACTGGACAGTACAGTCCTCCATACAATATTATGGGCACCACATAGTCTTCCCCTCATCATCCATATAATACCCCATGCAGTATGTCACCCCACCATCCCCCATATAATGCTCCATACAGAATACTGGACCCAATATAATGCTCCATACAGAATACTGGACCACATATAATGCTCCATACAAAATATGGAGCTCTCCTCTACACTGTGCTGCGTTCTGCACTGTTACGGCTCAGGAAAAGGCGCTGTGGCAAGACTCCCCATTATCATCATCATTCCCTGCCCATCATCATCATCATTGCCTCCCCAATATCATCATTGCCTCCCCATTAATATCATCATCATCATTGCCTTCCCATTATCATTGCCTCCCCATCATCATCATTATCATTGCCTCCCCATTAATATCATCATCATTGCCTTCCCATTATCATTGCCTCCCCATCATCATCATTATCATTGCCTCCCCATCATCATCATTATAATTGCCTCCCCATTAATATCGTCATCATCATTGCCTTCCCATTATCATTGCCTCCCCATCATCATCATTATCATTGCCTCCCCATTAATATCATCATCATCATTGCCTTCCCATTATCATTGCCTCCCCATCATCATCATTATCATTGCCTCCCCATTAATATCATCATCATCGCCTTCCCATTATCATTGCCTCCTCACCACCATCACTGCCTGCCTCCCCCCACCACCATCACACATACAGCAGGCAGCACTCTCTCACATACGCGCGCGCGCACACACACACACACACCACCGATCTCACCTGTCCGGCATCCGCGCGCTCTCTGCCACAGCCGGCCGCTGAATGATGACGTCATTCAGCGGCGCTGCTGTGAGAGAGAAAGCGCCAGCGCAGGCGCCCCCTGGAGCTCGGAGCTGCGGCAGCGGAGGCACGGGGAGAGGTGAGTATTGCGCCGGCTCCTACCGGGGCCCTAAGCAAGCGGGGGGGACCCAGTGGCGGCGCTGACACCGCTAACGGGCGCCGATGTGCCCGACGGCGAGTGGGCCCCCCCGCCTGCTCAGGGCCCCGGCACTTGCCCGGGTGTTCCGGGTGCTGACGCCGGCCCTGACAGTACCGCAGGCTGCGGTACCTCGCGCAAAGAGAGATTTGTAGAGTGGGACGCTGGTATAAAAGTTATCAGTGTAGAGGTGATAACCTTTATCCAGCAGTGGGTGAACCAAATCCCACACAATTTTTCCCACTCACTCCCAGGACGGGGGGACACTCTGGGGGTTCAATCCTGGTGTCCTTTCCTTTGTAAACTCTAAAGCTGTGGGTGTACCCAGAGGTACTATCATACAGCTTGTAGAGTTTGATTCCATACCTGGCCCTCTTGCTGGGCAGGTACGGATGGAATCCGAGCCGTCCCTGAAAATGAACTAAGGACTCATCCACGCAGATGTCCCTTTGAGGCACGTACACTTCAGCAAACTTTTTGTTGAAGTGTTCGATGACCGGCCGAACTTTGAACAAACGGTCAAAGTTGGGGTCATCTCGTGGAGGACACTGTGCATTATCGGTATAATGCAGGAATTTGTGGATGGCCTCAAAATGCATCCGGGCCATGACCATTCGTAACACTGGAGTGTTATACAAAATATCAACACTCCAATATTGCTGAATTTCTGGCTTCTTCAGGATCCCCATATGAAGGACCAGGCCCCAAAACTGCATCATTTCAACTGCGTCTACAGGAGACCAGTTAGAGTTTGATGAAACTGAGTTTTGCGCCAAAAATTGATGAGCGTACAAATTAGTTTGCTCCACCATGAGGTTAATAAAATCCTCAGAGAAAAATACTTTGAAAAAGTCTATTTCTGTGAGGCCGGTGGTGTCAAACCTGATTCCTGATTCTGCCACAAAATCAGGAATCAGTGGCTCGTAATTTTCGGGGGGCGAGGTCCATACGGGGTCAGCAGTGGGGTGCGCTGGTGCGGCTTCGTCTTCATCTTCTGGAATGGTGGGAGATGCCTCATCTTCTGTCCTGGGGCGCCTGCGTGGCGGTTCCGCAGGACCCGAGGAGGAAGATGAGAAGGAGGAGAAGGAGGAAGAGGATGAAGAATCAGAAAAGTATAAAAATGTGGGATCCTCTCCCTCGCTATCAGTGGCGGAGGCAAGGAAGCATATGCCTCCTCCAATGAATAGCGCTTTTGGGATGAACGTGACTGGCGGGACATTTTTTTTTTAGTATGGTGCTTGGGTGTATTTTATTTATAACTGTGTGTGTGTGCCGGGGGATAGTGATTGGTGCAAACTTGTCTAAAAAGAAAAAACTAAAAGAAAAAAAGCAAATAGGGAGAAAAAAATGCCTGTGAAAAGAAAAGTGTAAAACAGCAGGCACGTGCTCTGATAAGTGAACTGTGTCACTTATCAAAGTCCGGCAGCTGCGGGATGTGGCGGAAAGGTAGGTGTAGAAAAAAAAAGGGAAAACTACAGGCCCAAGCTCTGGTAAGTGAACTGTGTCACTTGTCAAAGTATGGCGGCTGCGGGAAGTGCGCACAGGGAGATGGCGGAAAGTGAGGTGGAAAAAAAAAAGGGAAAACTACAGGCCCAAGCTCTGATAAATGAACTGTGTCACTTATCAAAGTTTGGCGGCTGCGGGAAGTGCGCACAGGGAGGTGGCAGAAAGGGAGGTAGAAAAAAAAGGGAAAACGGACGGCAGGCGCAAGCTCTGATAAGTGAACTGTGTCACTTATCAAAGTCCAGCGGCTGCGGGATGTGCACACAGGGAGGTGGCGGAAAGGGAGGTGGAAAAAAAAAGGGAAAACTACAGGCCCAAGCTCTGATAAATGAACTGTGTCACTTATCAAAGTTTGGCGGCTGCGGGAAGTGCGCACAGGGAGGTGGCGGAAAGGGAGGTAGAAAAAAAAAGGGAAAACGGACAGCAGGCGCAAGCTCTGATAAGTGAACTGTGTCACTTATCAAAGTCCAGCGGCTGCAGGAAGTGCGCACAGGGAGGTGGCGGAAAGGGAGGTGGAAAAAAAAAGGGAAAACTACAGGCCCAAGCTCTGATAAGTGAACTGTGTCACTTATCAAAGTTTGGTAGCTGCGGGAAGTGCGCACAGGGAGGTGGCGGAAAGGGAGGTGGAAAAAAAAAAGAAAAGGGAAAACAGACAGCAGTCGCAAGCTCTGATAAGTGAACTGTGTCACTTATCAAAGTCTGCAGGCAGCGGGAAGTGTGCATAGGGAGGTGGCGGAAAGGAAGGTGGAAAAAAAAAAAGGGAAAACGGACAGCAGGCGCAAGCTCTGATAAGTGAACTGTGTCACTTATCAAAGTCCGGCGGCTGCGGGATGTGCCCACGGAGTTGGCGCAAAGGGGGCTGAGAAAAAAGCGAGCACGAGTGTTGATTGGTGAACTGCGTCACCAATCAACGCTCTGCGGCTGCGAAATGTGCACAAGGAGGCGGCGCAAAGGGGAGGAAGGGGGTAAAAAGAAGGGAAAGGGGAGAAGGGTCGGATGGGGGGATGAAGAGAGATGGGGCAGGGATCAACACTTAGGCTACTTTCACACATCAGGTTTTTTTGTGTCAGGCATAATCCGTCGAAAACCTGATAGGACGGATCCGGCGCTGAAATTAAAAAACTGATGCAACGGATCAGTTTTTTTTGCTGGATCCGACCTGAACTTTTAAACTCGGAAAAAGAAGTTTTGCAGGTGGAAAATGCAGGTACGCATGTCCGGACCGAGTAATAGTAGTAGTAGTAGTAGTACTAGTAGTAGTAGTAGTAGTAGTCCTTGATTTCCAGAATCCGGATCAGTCTTTTGACGGATTTCACATAGACTTGTATTATTTCCGGCCGCCTGTTGCGCCGCTTCAGGCACTATCAGGCGGCTCCGGGGAAAAAAAAAAAAAAACGTTGCAGTGACCGTTTTGTCCAGCCGCTGGAATGTACATTTCCGCCGGATCCGGACAAAAACGGATGCAACGCAACGACATCAGGCTCGATCCGGTGCTAATGAAAGTCAATTACAAAAAAAACAGATCCAGTACCGGATCCGTTTTTTTAAAAACACAACGGATCGCGCCTGACGTCAAAAAACTGATGTGTGAAAGTAGCCTTACAGTTGTAGTCTCTCTTCTTTTTCTTCCTTTTTTCTTTCTTCTTTTTTCTTTCTTCTTTTTTTCTTTCTTTTTTCTATTTTCATTTTTCTATCTTTTCTTCTTTCTTATTTCTTCCTTCTTCGGCACTACAAGGCCCAGCACAAGAGATCTGTTAGTATGACCGTTCTGCAGGAATCCTCAGCAAGTGTGAGGACACCTGCAGAGCGGTCATACACAGGTCAGAGCCTGGTGAGACAGGTCACAGCGCGGTCAATTCGCTGCTATGACCTGTGATTGGTGGGATCCATCATAACATGATCCCACCAATCAGAGCTCTCCTGGTTGCTCTGGCAACATGCCTAGGATCGGAGCTCACAGCTCCAATCCTAGGCAGGTCACAGCCAGGTCGGCAGCCAGGTCAGCAGCAGGGCACAGCGCGGTCACAGAGCGGTCACACCGCCGCTGTGCTCTGTGATTGGCGCGATCAACGATGGCATCGATCGCACCAATCAGACCTTGCAGGCCCTGCTAGGCCTGTCCCAAAGATGGGTGTTGAGGATCGGTGCTTTTACAGCACCGATCCAGCAGGGCACAGCGCAATGACACCCTGGCTGTGCCCTGCGATTGGCGCGATCGATGTAATCGACGATCACGCCAATCTGAGTTGTTTTTGCCGGTGCCTGGCATTGCCAGGCACCAGTCAAGGATCGAGTACATCGGTACTCGATCCTAGCCTGGGACCTCATTGTTTCAGCCATTCTGATTGTCTGAAACAATGAGAAAGGCTGTGATTGGCTGGTGAGAATTCAACAGCCAATCACAGCGATCGGGAGTGAGGGTGGGCGGTGACAGACCCGGGATGCCGACGCCATCTCTCCTGAGGTAAGTTGGCGTCGGAATTTTAATGCGATCACCACGACTTAAGTCGCAATGCCGCATTAAATGTCATGACGTACTATCCCGTCCCTGGGCATTAAGTCCCAGGTCACATGGACGGGATAGTACGTCGGATGACAGAAAGGGGTTAACACCATAAAAAAAATTGAGGCAAAAAACAATGATTTATCATCATATCAGCAAACAAAAAGTGCAATAAAATGTGATCAAATGATGAATGTAAATAAAAATGATACAGTTGAAAACGTCATTTTGTTCCGCAAAAAACAAGCTGCCATATAGTCATGGTCAAAAGTTTTGAGAATGACACAAATATTAATTTTTACAAAGTCTACTGCTTCACTTTTTCTAATGGCAATTTGCATATACTCCAGAATGTTATAAAGAGTGATCAGCTTAACAGCAATTACTTGCAAAGTCAATATTTGGCTAGAAAATGAATTTTATCCCCCAAAACACATTTCAACATCATTGCAGTCCTGCCTTAAAAGGACCAGCTAACTTCTTTTCAGTGATTGCTCCATTAACACAGGTGTGGGTGTGGATGAGGACATGGCTGGAGATCAGTCTGTCATGATTAAGTAAGAATGACACCACTGGACACTTTAAAAGGAGGCTGGTGCTTGGCATCATTGTTTCTCTTCTGTTAACCATGGTTATCTCTAAAGAAACACATGCAGTCATCATTGCAATGCACAAAAATGGCCTAACAGGGAAGAGTATCGCAGCTCGAAAGATTGCACCTCAGTCAACAATCTATCGCATCATCAAGAACTTCAAGGAGAGAGGTTCCATTGTTGCCAAAAGGCTTCAGGGCGCCCAAGAAAGACCAGCAAGCGCCAGGACCATCTCTTAAAAGTGTTTCAGCTGCGGGATCGGGCTACCAGCAGTGAAGAGCTTGCTCAGGAATGGCAGCAGGCAGGTGTGAGTGCATCTGCACGCACTGTGAGGCGGAGACTCTTGGAGCAAGGACTGGTCTCAAGGAGGGCAGCAAAGAAGCCATTTCTCTCCAGAAAAAACATCATGGACAGACTGATATTCTGCAAAAAGTACAGGCAGTGGACTGCTGAGGACTGGGGTAAAGTTATTTTCTCTGATGAATCCCCTTTTCGATTGTTTGGGACATCAGGAAAACTCCTCATTCGGAGAAGACAAGGTGAGCGCTACCACCAGTCTTGTCTCATGCCAACTGTTAAGCATCCTGAAATCATTCATGTGTGGGGTTGCTTCTCAGCCAAAGGAATCGGCTCTCTCACAGCCTTGCCTAAAAACACAGCCATGAATAAAGAATGGTACCAGAATGTCTTCCTAAAGCAACTTCTCCCAACCCTCCAAGAGCAGTTTGGCGATCAACAATGCCTTTTCCAGCATGATGGAGCACCTTGCCATAAAGCAAAGGTGATAATAAATGGCTCAGGGAACAAAACATAGAGATTTTGGGTCCATGGCCTGGAAACTCCCCAGATCTTAATCCCATTGAGAACTTGTGGTCAATCATGAAGAGACGGGTGGACAAACAAAATCCTAAAAATTCTGACAAAATGAAAGCATTGATTGTGCAAGAATGGACTGCTATCAGTCAGGATTTGGTCCAGAAGTTGATTGAGAGCATGCCAGGGAGAATTGCAGAGGTCCTGAAGAAGAAGGGTCAACACTGCAAATATTGACTTGCTGCATTAACTCATTCTAACTGTCAATATAAGCTTTTGTTACTCAGATGTTTGCAATTATATTTCTGTCTGTGATAAAAAAACATCTGTCAAACACACACATAAAAACCAGAGGGCAGCAGATCATGTGAAAATATAATATTTGTGTCTTCTCAAAACTTTTGGCCATGACTGTATAGTTTCATCAGCAGAAAAATAAGAAAGTTATAGCTCTCAAAAAAAAGCTATGCAAAAATAATTATTTTTTCTATAAAATAGTTTATTTTGTGTAAAAGGGCCAAAATATAAAAAAATAAATTGGGTATCACTGTAATCGTACTGACCCGAAGAATAAAGCTGCCTTACCAATTTTACCACACGTGGAACTGTATTAAAAAAAAAAGCAATTCCTGATTTTTGTTCATTCTGTCTCCCAAAAATCGGAATAGAAAGTGATGAAAATATGTCATGTGCCCGAAAGTGATACTATTAAAAACATCAGCTCATCCCGCAAAAATCAAGCCCTCACATGACTGTCAGCTGAAATATGGAAAAATTATAGATCTCAAAATATGGTGATGCAAAAACAAGTTTTCACAATAAAAAGTGTATTTTAGTGTGTGACAGCTGGCAAACATAAAAATTCTATATAAATCTGGTATCACTGTAAATTGCACCAAACTGAAAAATAAAGTTGCCTAATCACTAATACCTCATGAGGAACGAAGTAAAAAATAAAAACAATTTTTCACATGCTATTGATTTTTTCATACTTCCTCACAAAGATTGCAGTAAGGCTCGGTGCACATTTATCCTGCGCTGAGCGCTTACACCGGGGTTTCGTGTAAATCTCTGAAACACGTGATTCAGATGGAACCCCCAGAAGAAGATTCCCTATAATGAGGCATAAGGAGGCACTGTGGATGCCGTCTGACCTGTGATCCAGTTGTGTCCATCTTTTTAGGATTGCATGAAAGTGCAGTCAGCCACAGTTTTATGCACTTCATTATATTGAATGGATCCATTGGGGGTTTCATCTGTCATGTCACTCGGAGTTTTATATGGAAACCCCTATGTAAGTGCTCAGCGTAGAGCGCCGGATAAATTTCATTATAAATGTTATGTAAAATGTTCCTAATGAAAGCTTAAACTAAATCCACAAAAAAGCAAGCCCTCACTAATATCCGTCATCTGTTAACGGAAATGTAGAGGGCTTGCACCTTACTGGTACACAAAGGCTCTGGAAAAGCAAAATGGCTCCTCACCTCTCACAAGAAATTCAGCAAATTCTCCGCGCCCAAATCCAAATGCCCCCAAATTACATTTAGTGCCCACATCTTTGGCATTTATTAATGCAATAAATTCCAAATACATCATCAAGAAGTAAGAATGTGGCATGTCGTCATGGCAACTCACTCTAACTATATACACCAGCTCAAATAAACTGAAAATTCGAAAAGAGATGGAGCCAAATGGTGCTCAAGAATTGAATAAAAAAATCCAATTTTTATTGATATCAGATTAAAAATAATAACAATAGTGATACCAGTGATACATACAGAGAAAGAAATACCCCCACCTCCCTAACAGTTCCAAAAAAGAGCCCCTAATAAATGTTGTCAGTAAGGGGGATTAGTAAATAACAACTTGGCAACACATAAAAAAACGTCACATAGTCATGATCATTTCAGGTCATCATAATGTACAAAATCACAGTAGTATTGCACGGTCCCCATGGCCAAAGACCCATAATAAATAATATCAATAAGGGAAATAATAAAGGGCAGCCTAGCAGTATATCAGGGAAGTCACATGGTTAGTATCATTCCTGGCCATCATAACATACATAGTCGCAGTGATATTGCACAATCCCTATGGCCAAAAACCAGACAAAATACTGTCCAAACTAAACAGGAGATAAATAGTGCCAAAGCTTACCAAAAAGGAGCAGTAGGGAGGAGAGTCCGTGGATGTAAGGCACCCCGACGAGCGTTTCACGGCAGCAAAACACCGCTTCCTCATGTGCGTCGGGGTGCCTTACATCCACGGACTCTCCTCCCTACAGCTCCTTTTTGGCAAGCTATCACTATTGTTATTGTTAGAACCCTCTTGTTAGGTTTTGTTTCAGTTTGCTGGTCACATGACCTTTTTTCCCTATTTAGTCTGGCTCCGCCCTTCTGGCTTTGCTGGACTTCATTGTATTATCTACTCTTAAGCTAGCCGGGTGCTTAGGTGCCCTTACTCAGTCAGTTTTGCTTGATCTTAGGATCTCTAAGTAATTTGTTTTCTGTTTAATTTTCCCTGCTGCAATTTCTGTTAGGAGGTGTCCACCTTTTCTCCCAGTCCCTAGATCTTGTAGGGATTCCTCCCTCGCAACTATAGGTCTTCGTTCAGACTAGCTGAGGACTTTAGCGGGTCTGGTCGCAGGATCAGGTTCCCCGTTACATCGTAGGGATCCAGCTTAGTTCTATTGTAGGGACAGAATTCCCATCTTTCCTTAGTGCTTGTAGCAGATCATAACAGTAAGTCCAGCCTAAGGAAAAAAAAAAAAAAATCTCTAAGGAAAGATTTTCTGTTTCCATCATGGTGTCGGTCCAGGATTTGGCTCAACGCCTGCAGGGACTCTCTCTGGAGGTGGCTGTGATCCAGCAACACGTGAGTAGTTGTTCTGGAGCACATTTCGTGGAGCCAAAGGTACTTTTGCCTGATTTATTTTTTGGTGAACAACAAGATTTTTTTCTTTTAAAAATGCTTGCTTGTTGTATTTCCGTTTGAGACCCAGATCCTCTGGTGATGAATCACAGCGCATAGGGTTCATAATGTCACTTTTGCGCAAAGAACCTCAGGACTGGGCCTTTTCTCTGCAGCCTAGTGATCCATGCTTTAGATCAGTGGATAGTTTTTTTTCTGCTTTGGGGTTATTGTATGCAATCCTGATCGTGTTTCATCAGCTGAGACAGAATTGAGACGTTTGAGACAGGGTTCAGGTAATGTGGAAAAATATTGTACTCACTTCCGAAGGTGGTCCACTCAGGTGGGGTGGAACGATTCAGCTTTGAAAAGTTTATTTCTTGCAGGGTTAAGTGAAAGGGTTAAAGATTTGCTGATTGCTTATCCTATACCTGGTAACTTGCAAGAGGCTATGCAATTAGCCATACGGGTTGATAGGAGACTGCGTGCAAGGGTTAATGAGAGTAAATCTGCCTTGTCAGCTCCAAGTCTGGAGAGGGACTGTACTGACATTGGAGAGCCGATGGAAATTGGAGCAATGGCACCTCACTCTCGGGAAAAAGACCGCAGATTTGCTGAAGGTTTGTGTTTCTATTGTAGCAAATCTAAGCATTTTATTAAGAACTGTGCGCTTCAAATGAGTAAAGAAAAAAAAAAAATGAGGTCAGTTTCGCCCGTATAGCTTGTTTAAACAATAAAGGTGTCTTTCTTTCTGCTACCACTGCTGTTGAGGAGGAATTAATGGAGTTTCGGGTATTTGTGGATTGTGGTTCAACTCTCAATGTGATTGATGGGAAATTTTTGGAAAAACTAAAATTAAAACCCAAACTTCTGTCTTCCCCTATTAATGTGGTTTCTGTGGATGGTTCTCCCTTGAAAAATGTTACTCACCATATCTGTGAATTTCCTCTTACTATTAACCCCTCTCTGCCATCAGACGTACTATTCCGTCCATGTGACCCTGGACCTTATTCCCATGGACGGAATAGTACGTCATGGGCGATCAGCTGCGCTCCCGGGGGGAGCGCAGCTGATCGCCGCCGGGTGTCAGCTGATTATCACAGCTGACACCCGTGACTGTGTGTCAGGAGCGGTCACGGACCGCTCCCGGCACATTAACCCCTGGCACACACGCGATCAAACATGATTGCGGTGTACCTGGGGCACAGGGGAGGATCGCGCAGGCAGGGGGCTCCCTGCGCGCCCCCCTGAGACCCTCAGAGCAGCGCGATATGTCGCGCTGTTCCGAGGGTCCTCCTCCCTCCAGGTCCCCGGATCCAAGATGGCGCCGGGGTCCTGCAGGGAGGCGGCTTCCTCAGTGCCTGCTGAGAGCAGGCGCTGGGGAAGCCTGCAGCAGTGCCAGAGCGATCGCTGGTGTGACAGAGTGCTGTGCACACTGTCACACCAGCGATCTGCTAAAATACAGTGATGTCCCACCCTGGGACAAAGTATAAAAGTAAAAAAAATAAAAATAAAAAGTGGTAAAAAAAAATCATAAAAAAAAAAAAAAATATTGCCCAATAAATTCATTCTTTCCTGTAAATAAAAAAACCAAAACAATAAAAGTACACATATTTAGTATCGCCGCGTCCGTAACGACCCCCCCTATAAAACTGTCCCACTAGTTAACCCCTTTAATGAACCCCTTTAAAAAAAAAAGAAAACGAAGCAAAAAATCAATGCTTTATCATCATACCGCTGAACAAAAAGTGGAATAACACGCGATCAAAAAGACCGAGATAAATAACCATGGTACCGCTGAAAACGTCATCTTGTCCCGCAAAAAACGAGCTGTCATACAGCATCATCAGCGAAAAAATAAAAAAGTTATAGCTCGCAGAATAAAGCAATGCAAAAATAATAATTTTTTATATAAAATTGTTTTCATGCTATAAAAGCACCAAAACATAAAAAAATGATATAAATAAGTATCGCCGTAATCGTACTGACCCGAAAAATAAAACTGCTTTATCAATTTTACCACACGCGGAACGGTACAAACGCCTCCCCCAAAAGAAATTCATGAATTGCTGATTTTTGTTCATTCTAACCTCCCAAAAATCGAAATAAAAAGCGATCAAAAAATGTCACGTGCTCAAAAATGGTACCAATAAAAACGTCACCTCGTCCCGCAAAAAATAAGACCTCACATGACTCTGTGGGCCAAAATATGCAAAAATTATAGCTCTCAAAATGTGGTGATGCAAAAAACTATTTTTTGCAATAAAAAGCGTCTTTTAGCGTGACAGCAGCCAAACATAAAAACCCGCTATAAATAGTAAATCAAACCCCCCTTTATCACCCCCTTAGTTAGGGAAAAATAATAAAATTTAAAAAATGTATTTATTTCCATTTTTCCGTTAGGGTTAGGGTTGCGGCTAAAGTTAGGGTTAGGGTTGGCGCTAACGTTAGGATTAGGATTAGGGTTGGGATTACGGTTAGGGGTGTGTTAGGGTTAGGTTTGTGGTTAGGGTTGGGACTAGGGTTAGGGGTGTGTTGGGGTTAGGGTTGGAGTTAGAATTGGGGGGTTTCCGCTGTTTAGGCACATCAGGGGCTCTCCAAATGTGACATGGCGTCTGATCTCAATTCCACCTAATTCTGCGTTGAAAAAGTCAAACGGTGCTCCTTCACTTCTGAGCTCTGCCATGCGCCCAAACAGTAGTTTAATCCCGCATATGGGGTATCAGCGTACTCTGGACCACAAGAGTTATTGTGCAATTTGTCCTATTTCTTCTGTTACCCTTGGGAAAATAAAAAACTGGGGGCGAAAATATCATTTTTGTAAAAAAAAAATGATTTTTTTGTTTTTACGGCTGTATGTTATAAAACTTCTGTGAAGCACTTGGAGCTTCATAGCGCTCACCACACTTCTAGATAAGTTCCTTGTGGGGTCTATTTTCCAAAATGGGGTCACTTGTGGGGGGTTTCCACTGTTTAGCGCATCAGGGGCTCTCCAAATGCGACATGACGCTCCCAGACCATTCCATCAAAGTCTGCAATCCAAAACGTCACTACTTCCCTTCCGAGCCCCGACGTGCGCCCATACAGTAGTTTACTCCCACATATTGGGTATCAGCGTACTGAGGACAAATTGGACAACAACTTTTGGGGTCCAATTTCTCCTGTTACCCTTGTGAAAATAAAATATTGGGGGCGAAAAAAATCATTTTTTTTAAAAAAAAAAAGGATTTTTTATTTTTACGGCTGTACGTTATAAACTTCTGTGAAGCACTTCGGGGTTGAAAGTGCTCACCACACATCTAGATAAGTTCCTTGTGGGGTCTATTTTCCAAAATGGGGTCACTTGTGGGGGGTTTCCACTGTTTAGACACATGAGGGCTCTCCAAATGCGACATGACTCCCCCTGACCATTCCATCAAAGTCTGCAATCCAAAACGTCACTACTTCCCTTCCGAGCCCCGACGTGCGCCCATACATAGTTTACTCCCACATATTGGATATCAGCGTACTCAGGACAAATTGGACAACAACTTTTGGGGTCCAATTTCTCCTGTTACCCTTGTGAAAATAAAATATTGGGGGCAAAAAAATCATTTTTGTAAAAAAAAAAAGGATTTTTTATTTTTACGGCTGTACGTTATAAACTTCTGTGAAGCACTTCGGGTCAAGTGCTCACCACACATAAGAAAGTTCCTTGTGGGGTCTATTTCAAATGGGTCATGTGGGGGTTTCCACTGTTTA
The DNA here is from genome assembly GCA_033576555.1 of Oophaga sylvatica. Taxonomy (NCBI): domain Eukaryota; kingdom Metazoa; phylum Chordata; class Amphibia; order Anura; family Dendrobatidae; genus Oophaga; species Oophaga sylvatica. The sequence goes on from JARQOD010006225.1 coordinate 15,497, forward strand.
GCGCATCAGGGCTCTCCAAATCGACATGACTCCCCAAACCATTCCCTCAAAGTCTGCAATCCAAAACGTCACTGCTTTCCTTCGAGCCTCGACGTGCGCCATACAGTAGTTTACTCCCCCATATTGGGTATCAGAATACTCAGGACAAATTGACAACAACTTTGGGGTCAATTCTCCTGTTACCCTTGTGAAAATAAAATATTGGGGGCGAAAAACATTTTTGTAAAAAAAAAGAGATTTTTTTACGGCTGTAGTTATAAACTTCTGTGAAGCACTTTGGGGTTCAAAGTGCTCACCACACATCTAGATAAGTTCCTTGAGGGTCTATTCCAAATAGTGTCATTTGTGGGGGTTTCCACTGTTTAGGCAGATCAGGAGCTCTCCAAACACGACATGCATCCAGCCAATTCTGCGTTGAAAAAGTCAAACGGCGCTCCTTCCCTTCCAAACTCTGCCATGCACCCAAACAGTGGTTTACTCCCACATATGGGGTATCAGCGCACTCAGGACAAATTGCACAATAACTTTTGGAGTCTTGTTACCCTTGGGAAAATAAAAATTGGGGTGAAAAGATCAATTTTGTGGAAAAAATATGATTTTTTAATTTTACGGCTCTACGTTATAAACTTGTGTGAAGCACTTGGGGGTTCAAATTGCTCACCAAAGATCTAGATAAGTTCCTTAGGGGGTCTAGTTTCCCAAATGGGGTCACTTGTGGGGGGATTCCACTGTTTAGGCACAGCAGGGGCTCTCCAAATGCAACATGGCGTCCAATCTCAATTCCAGCCAATTTTGGTTGGAAAAAGTCAAATGATGCTCCTTCCATTCCGAGCTCTGCCATGCGCCCAAACAGTGGTTCCCCCCCACATATGGGGTATCAGCGTACTCAGGACAAATTGGACAACAATTTTGTGGTCCAATTTCTCCTGTTACCCTTGGGAAAATAAAAAATTAGTGACTAAGAGATAATTTTTGTGGGAAAAAAATAGGATTTTTTATTTTCATGCCCGGGCATTATAAACTTGTGTGAAGCACTTGGGGGTTCAAAGTGCTCACCTAAGATCTAGATAAGTTCCTTAGGGGGTCTAGCTTCCAAAATGGGGTCACTTGTGGGGAGTTTCCACTGTTTAGGCTCATCTGGGGCACTACAAACGGAGCATGAATGTTTGCATTCCAAAACGTTACTGCTTCCTTTCCAAGCCCTGCCGTGCGCCCAAACAGTTTCCCCCCCCCACACACATGGGGTATCAGCGTACTCAGGACAAATTGGAAAACAACTTTTGGGGTCCAATTTCCTTGGGAAAAATCAAAAATTTGGGACTAAAAAATAATTTTTGTGGAAAATTGTTTTGTTTTTTTTTCACACCCAGGCATTATAAACTTTTGTGAAACACTTTGGGGTTCAAAGTGCTCACAACAGATCTAGATAAGTTCCTTAGGGGGTCTAGTTTCCAAAATGGTGTCACTTGTGGGGGGTTTCCACTGTTTAGGCATATCAGGGGCTCTCCAAACGCGACATGGCGTCCAATCTCAACTCCAGCCAATTTTAGTTTGAAAAAGTCAAACGGCGCTCCTTCCCTTTCGAGCTCTGCCGTGTGCCCAAACAGTGGTTTTCCCCCACATATGGGGTATTGGCGTACTCAGGAGAAATTGCACAACAACTTTATCTGCCCATTTTCTCCTTTTACCCTTGTGAAAATAAAAAAACGTTTGTAAAAGATCATTTTTGTGGCTAAAAAGTTAAATATTAATTTTTTCCTTCCATGTTGCTTCAGCTCCTGTGAAGCACCTGAAGGGTTAATAAACTTCTTGAATGTGGTTTTGAGTACCTTGAGGGGTGCAGTTTTTAGAATGGTGTCACTTTTGGGTATTTTCTGCCATATAGACCCCTCAAAGTGACTTCAAATGTGAGGTGGTCCCTAAAAAAATGGCTTTGTAAATTTTGTTGTAAAAATGAGAAATCACTGGTCAACTTTTAACCCTTATAATTTCCTAACAAAAAAAAATTTTGGTTCCAAAATTGTGCTGATGTAAAGTAGACATGTGGGAAATGTTATTTATTAACTATTTTGTGTGACATATCTCTCTGTTTTAAGGGAAAAAAAATTCAAAGTTTGAAAATTGCAAAATTTTCTAAATTTTCGCCATATTTGCGTTTTTTTCAAAAATAAACGCAAGGTATATCGAAGAAATTTTACTTCTAACGTGAAGAACAATATAGCACTATCATGAAGTACAATATGTCACGAGAAAACAATCTCAGAATCGCGAAGATCCGTTGAAGCGTTCCAGAGTTATAACCTCATAAAGAGACAGTGGTCAGAATTGTAAAAATTGGCCCGGTCATTAACGTGCAAACCACCCTTGGGGGTGAAGGGGTTAATGGTGTTCATCAAGAGAATTTGGATTTGTTAGCACATAATCCATAGAGGGAAATATCATCCATGGATATGAAGTGAATGAGATACAGATTTTTACTAAAAAAAATGTTTTTATTGAGAAATATTTTTAAAATTACTAAACATGAGAGTACAGGAGTTTCCAAAAGATAAAAGAGATCTGGGATTAGAGATACCATATATATCAAAACAATTCAAAGTATACACATAGCTGCTTTAGATTATTTGATGTATATACAATTAGGTTGGTAGAGGCAAAATATACTTCAATAGCACAAGGTGCAAAAAAAAATAGGAAATATTTTAGAAAAAGGTCTCACTTGCAATTATCAGCAGGTATAAATTTGTAAATTCAAAGATGCAAATTGCCTCTTCAAACAAAGAGGACTTGTACTCTATAGCGCCACCTATTGGAAGTAGCGATCCTACAAGTCACAATCAACCCTTTAACGAGTCTTGTAATATGACTTAGGATAAAAGCCAAATCAGAATCTCCATTTGCAGACACGGTGTTTCGGACTGTTGGTCCTCGTCAGTGCAAAGTAGGAGAGATCTGATTTGGCTAGATGAGAGGCTCTGGACTGGGACCTGGGGGGTAAGGTTACTCCTTGTGGAGAGTGACATACCAGCTCTGGCGTGTCGAGGTAAGGAGACTTATTCGCCATGCAATGCTCCTCTGGGAAATTTTAATATGCAAATTGCCTCTTCAAACAAAGAAGACTTGTACTCTATAGAGGCATTTGTCACAGACTTGTACCTTCATTTAATGCATTAGACACATCTGCTGTTGCAAGGAGGACCCACATTACTTCACAGCTACTGAAGTGTTATAAGCATCATTAACCTTAATGTAAAGTGCACCAGTGCATACAAAGGTTTATAGCAATACCCTATTAGAGAGAAATGTTTAAACAGAAAATGCCTGCATGATTCCCTGGATATAGAAAATTATGCAAATAGATACATCCATGCGTGTCAAAAGAGTATTTTAGCCCTCAGGCTTCTTAGGCAAAACTAGAAGAGAAACTATGTAGGAATGTATCCAATTACTTACTGCTAAGCCGACACTACAATTGTGGAAGTACTAGAGGGACTAAATGCAGGGCAAAGGATCTGCAGGACTCTAATCCCAGCACCCGACGGGCACCGTTTCGCTGTATAGCTTCTTCCGGGACGTGAATTTGGATTTGGTAGTTTTGAATAATTTGCCCTCACCGGTGATTTTGGGGTTACCTTGGTTAAAATTGCACAATCCGGTACTGGATTGGTCTACCAATGAAATTAAGTCCTGGAGTCCTAATTGTTATGACAAGTGTTGTAACGGGCGTATTGCTGCTGTAGTTAAGGGGAGTTACCTGTACCTATTCAGGATTTTTGGAAAGTTTTTTCTGATAAGGAATCGCAGGTATTGCCTCCTCATAGAGATTATGATTGTGCAATTGAATTTGTCCCTGGAGCAACTCTTCCTAAAAGTGGTTTATTTAATTTGACTATTCCTGAGAGAAAGGCTTTGGAGGAATACATACAGACAAGCTTGGCCGCCGGTCACATTAGGCCTTCTAAGTCTCCTGTGGCGGTTGGATTTTTTTTTGTTAAAAAAAGGACGGCGGTTTAAGGCCTTGTCTAGACTTTCGTGAGATTAATAAGATTACTGTACGCAATCCTTACCCACTGCCATTGATTCCTGATTTGTTTAACCAGTTAGTGGGGGCCAAGTGGTTCTCGAAAATTCATCTTCGAGGGGCATACAATTTGTTGCGCATGAAGGAGGGGGATGAATGGAAGACTGCGTTTAACACTCCACTGGGTCATTTTGAGAATCTGGTTATGCCTATTGGGCTTTCCAGTGCTCCGGCATTTTTTCAGAATCTTATTAATGACATCCTTAAGGTACTGCCACACTAAACAATCCCGCTAGTGATCACAATAACGACGCATACTAATGCGATCGCTAGCGGGATTGTTTCTATATCACTAATATATATAATATAAATGCGGCCACATTTAGCGATATAGTTAACGACGCTATCGCCGTTAGCGATCTTCTTAACGACTTTAGCGGTACAAAAGTACCGCTAAATCGCTAAGAAAAGGTGCCACACAGCGATTAGATACTTACCCAGCGGGAGCGCCGACGAGAAAATAGGGTCCGGAACGATTCCAGCGACGAGCGAGATCACAGCAGGAAGCTCGTCGCTGGAAGCTGCCGCACTGAACAACATCGCTAACAGGATCGCTAAATAGTGACGTTTTTTAGCGATCCCGTTAGCGATATTGTTTAGTGTGGCATACCCTTTAGACCTTTGATCGGCAGAAGTGTGGTTGTGTATTTCGATGACATTTTGATTTATTCACCGGATTTGGAGTCTCATTGGAGGAGTGTGCGTGAAGTATTACAGTTACTGAGTGATAATTCACTTTTTGCCAAGCTAGAAAAATGTGAGTTCGCTGTACAGAGACTTAGTTTTTTGGGCTACATTGTCTCCAGTGAAGGTTTTGAGATGGACCCGGTGAAAGTTCAAGCTGTGCAGGATTGGCCTAGACCTATTGGTGTGAAATCAATACAGAGGTTTTTGGGGTTCGCCAATTATTATAGAAAATTCATTAAAAAATTTTCTGTGATTGCCAAACCTCTGACCGATCTCACCAGGAAAGGTGCTGATGCGGTTCAGTGGACTACTGAGGCCATTGAGGCTTTTGTGTTGCTAAAGGAGAAGTTCAGCTCTGCTCCCATCCTTACGCAGCCTGATGTGACTAAACCATTTTTGGTTGAGGTTGATGCTTCTTCTTTGGGGGTCGGCGCGGTGTTGTCTCAGGAAAAGACGGATGGAGTACATCCCTGTGCTTTTTTTTCAAAGAAATTTTCTGAGTCTGAACTAAATTATGATATCAGTAATCGGGAATTGTTGGCAATTAAACTCGCATTTGAACACTGGCGTCATTTTTTGGAGGGAGCGGAATTTCCCGTTCAAGTCTTCACCGATCATAAAAATCTGGTCTACCTTGATGCTGCCAAACGCTTGAATGCCCGTCAGGCTAGGTGGGCACTGTTTTTCTTGCAGTTTAATTTTACCATTACTTACATCCCAGGTACTAAAAATGTTAAAGCTGATGCTTTGTCTCGCAGCTTTTCTCCTATGATGGTACTGAGGAGGAGGAAAACATTTTGCAAGAGGGGGTTGTTATTGCTGTTTTGGACTCTCTGTTGGAAGATGAGATTCTTAAAGCACAGGAGAATGCCCCATCTAACACCCTGCATGGGAGGTTGTTTGTGCCTGGTATCCTGAGGAGAGATTTGTTTGTTGAATGTCATGACTCTCGGTTGGCAGGTCATCCTGGAATCTCTGAGACCAAGAGACTTGTGGGTCGCAGCTTTTGGTGGCCTGGATGGCAGAAGGAAGTCATTAAGTGGGTGCGTCAATGCACGGTGTGTGCTAGATCTAAGTCTTCTCATACTCCTCTCCTGCTGCAGGGTTGCTTTGCCCTCTGGAGGTCCCTAGTGCACCTTGGACACATTTGGCTATGGACTTTATTACTGACCTTCCCCCCTCTGAGGGTTTCACTGTCATCTGGGTGGTCGTGGACCGTTTTAGCAAGATGTGTCACTCGGTTCCTTTCATCAAACTGCCCTGCGCTAAGACTCTCGCTAAAGCCTTTGTCAAGGAAATTGTCAGACTACATGGCGTTCCTACTGACATTGTTTCTGATAGGGGACCTCAGTTCGTGGCTCGTTTTTGGCGCGCCTTTTGTGACAGGTTGGGAGTTCATTTGTCGTTTTCATCCGGATATCATCCTGAGTCTAATGGCCAACAGAAAGGAAAAACCAGGATGTTGAGCAGTTCTTGTGTTGTTTTGTGACTGATAATCAAGAGGGGTGGTCTAAGTTTCTGCCACTTGCTGAGTTTGCTCTTAACAACCATACATCCGCTTCTGTTGGTTGTTCGCCTTTTTTTTGTTGTACTGGGAGACATCCGTCGTTTGGGTCATTTTCCAAGTTGGGATCGGCTGTACCTGAAGAGGAGAATTTTTCTGGTGTTTTGGAGAGAGTTTGGACTGATGTGCGTGGTAATCTTCAGGAGGCTAACAAAAAATCCAAAGTGTATTTTGATAGAAAACTACAAGAGGTTTTATTGGTGACATGGTTTGGTTGTCCTCTAAGAATCTGCGCTTGAGGATTCCGTCTAAGAAATTGGGTCCCAAGTTTGCAGGGCCCATTAAGGTGCTTCAGGTTATTAACCAAACTGCTGTTAAGTTGGAGCTTCCTACCTCCTGGAAGATTAATCCGGTGTTTCATGTTTCTCTCTTGAAAAAAGCTGGGGTCCCAGATGGAGACGTCTCGGCCACTGTTCCCCTGGTGGTGGAGGACGGGCAATATGAGATTTCCCGCATCCTAAATTCTAGACGGTATAGAGGGAGTTTGCAGTACCTCGTCGCTTGGAAGGGTTATGGACCCGAGGATAACTCATGGGTGAAGGCGGATGATGTTTCTGCGTCTAGACTTGTCAGAGCATTTCACAATAGGTTTCCGGATAAGCCTAAGGCCTAGGGGATCCGGAGGATCCTCCTTGAAGGGAGGGTACTGTTAGAACCCTCTTGTTAGGTTTTGTTTCAGTTTGCTGGTCACATGACCTTTTTTCCCTATTTAGTCTGGCTCCGCCCTTCTGGTTTTGCTGGACTTCATTGTATTATCTACTCTTAAGCTAGCCAGGTGCTTAGGTGCCTTACTCAGTCAGTTTTGCTTGATCTTAGGATCTCTAAGTAATTTGTTTTCTGTTTAATTTTCCCTGCTACAATTTCTGTTAGGAGGTGTCCACCTTTTCTCCCAGTCCCTAGATCTTGTAGGGATTCCTCCCTCGCAACTATAGGTCTTCGTTCAGACTAGCTGAGGACTTTAGCGGGTCTGGTCGGAGGATCAGGTTCCCCGTTACATCGTAGGGATCCAGCTTAGTTCTATTGTAGGGACAGAATTCCCATCTTTCCTTAGTGCTTGTAGCAGATCATAACAGTTATTTTTTTCCTCTGTATTATTGCATTCTGTGCAAGCTGAGGTGTGGCCTCCCTCTCCTGATCTGGAAATTGTATACAAGGCTTCCCCAGTCTGGTGTTTCAATGGTGGGGCCCAGTCCTTTTGTCTGCCCTTATTCACACACTGATGTCAATCTTGACCCATGGTAAGGTGTTATGAATGTGCTAGAGATGGTTTCTGAGCAGAGGCTCCCTCTGGTGGTTACAGACAGTATTGAACCTTTCAGCGAGGAGTGGCAATCTGGGTTCACGGACTGGTCTGATATAAGGTAGGTTCCCTCCCATGATGGTTGCCGGTGATCAATTGTTCTTGTCTCAATTGTGGTTCCTGGTTCATTTGGAAGTTAGCTGAGTCTTGCCTGCATCTTCTGCTTTCAGATAAGATATTTTCTGCTTTTATTTTTGTGCTTGCTTTTTGCATTGTTTTCTGCACTTTTGTGGAGGTCAGCCAGGTCCCCTCCTGGGGCCTGAGCTCCTCACAGTTTATCTGCAGCCACTGTTATTTGCTCATTTGCTTTTTCCTGTTTTTTCAGCGGCTGCGGCTTGGTTTTTGTTCACACTGAGATCTGATTTAGTGGGTGGTGAGATCGTGTGATCTCAGTATTGTTGTAATCAGAATTGTTGGATTTTTGTAGGGTTTTCTGGGTTGCAGAAAGTAATTTCTCCTGTCCTATCCTATTTAGCCAGCTTGTGGCCCCAGCGTTTGCTCAGTCTATTTTCTGCCTATGTTTGTATTTTCATCTTGTCTAATCGCCATTATATGTTTGGGGACTTCCTATTTTCTTTGGGGATCTGCACCGGGGCAGATAGCTTTCATCTTTCTGCTTTTAGGTGTAGTTATCTCTCAGGCTGTGACGAGGCGTCTAGGATTAACGTAGGAACGCTCCACGGCTACCTCTAGTTGTGTCGTTAGTTTAGGAATCTGCAACCCATCAGTTACCAACATCTCAGGTGTTCGGCTGCCCTGCTGTTGTTCCTGTCCTCCTCAGCTACCGAAACATAACAGTATCACCGGCCATAACTGAAAATTATATGGTACTCACAGAAGGGAAAAATAGTGTGTAAAGAAAAAAGTTGTCAGAGTTGTCAGAGATTTTTTTTTTTTCTGTCTGTTGCATTTTTTCCCTCTTTTTCTCTGGGTGCTGAGGAGGATTTTTTTTTTTCTCAATGGAGTTTGCAAAGTTGTCTGGCCGTGTGGATCAGCTTGCCACTGAGGTTCGGAGTATTGCTACCTATCTTGCTGGGTTGCCGGTTGTGGAACCTAGGATTCCAACACCAGATTTGTTTTTGGGGGATCGGGCTAAATTTCTAAATTTCAAAAATAACTGTAAGTTGTTTTTTTGCCTTAAAGTCTAAGTCCTCAGGTAACGCAGCACAGCAGGTTCAAATTGTCATCTCTCTCCTGCGCTGCGATCCTCAGGATTGGGCTTTTTCCCTGACACCTGGGGATCCTGTTTTGAATGATATTGATGCATTTTTTCTGGCTCTGGGGTTATTGTACGATGAACCTAATGTCACTGATCAAGCTGAAAAAACCTTGTTGGCATTAAATCAGGGTCTTGAAGATGCTGAGTTGTACTGTCAGAAATTCCGAAAGTGGGCAGTCCTGACCAAATGGAATGATGATGCTTTGGCAGCCCTTTTTCGGAAGGGGCTGTCAGAGAATGTAAAGAATTTTATGGTGGGATTCCCTGCTCCCTCTGGTCTCAATGATTCTATGTCATTGGCTATTCAAATTGACAGACGTTTGCGTGAGCGCAGAGGTATGCATGAGATAGTGTTGCCTTGTGAGCCAGCTTCTGAGCCCATGCAGTGTGATAGAGTGACTTCTGGGGCACAGAGTCATGAGTTTCGAAAGCGCAATGGGTTATGTTTCTACTGTGGTGATGCCTCTCATGCTATTTCAGTCTGCCCTAAGCGGGGAAGACGTTTTGCACGCTCAGTTGTCTTGGGTAGTGTTCAGACTAAATTTCTGTTGACTGTTACTCTGATTTGCTCCCTGTCCACATTTTCTGCTCAGGGTTTTGTTGATTCAAGAGCAGCTATTAACCTGATGGATTTTGACTTTGCCAAACGTTGTGGGTTTCCCATGATACCCCTGCGGAAGTCTATTCCCCTACTGGGCATTGATTCTACCCCTTTGGCGGAGAATAAACCCCAGTTTTCTACTCAGGTGATAATGAGGGTTGAACCAGATCATCAGGAGAGTTGCAAATTTCTGGTGCTGTGTAATCTGCATTACATTATTGTACTAGGTTTCCCTTGGTTACAGTCTCATAATCCTGTTTTGGATTGGAAATCTGTGTCTGTGACCAGTTAGGGCTGCCAACGTGTTAATGCCGACACTCCTGTTTTTTCTGCCTCTCCCAAGTCTCAGGATGTTCCTGACATTTTGACTGATTTTTCAGATGTATTTAGTGAAAGTAAATCTGCATCTTTGCCCCCTCACAGGAGCTACGATTGCGCTATTGAATTAGTGCCTGGTGGTAAATTTCCTAAAGGTCGCCTTTTTAACTTGTCTGTACCTGAACACGATGCTATGCGATCTTATATCAAGGAGTCATTGGAGAAGGGTCATATCAGACCATCCTCTTCACCCTTGGGTGCCGGTTTTTTCTTTGTGGCCAATAAGGATGGTTCATTGAGGCCGTGTATTGATTATCGTCTCTTGAATAAGATCACTGTGAAGTATCAATATCCGTTACCCTTGATTTCTGACCTGTTTTCCAGGGTGAAAAGTGCTAGTTGGTTTACCAAGCTTGACCTCAGGGGGGCGTATGACCTTATTCGCATTAAGCACGGGGATGAATGGAAGATGGCGTTTAATACCCCAGAGGGGCATTTTGAGTACCTAGTGATGCCTTTTGGGCTCACTAATGCTCCCTCCGTCTTCCAATCCTTCATGAATGATATTTTCAGGGATTTTGTGGATAAATTTCTGATTGTTTATTTGGATGATATCTTGATATTTTCCAATGACTGGGACTCTCATGTGAAACATGTTCGGACTGTGTTCCAGATTTTGAGAGAGAATGCACTGTATGTGAAGGGATCAAAGTGTCTTTTTGGCGTACAGAAGGTCTCATTTCTGGGATTCATTTTGTCTCCGTCTGTTATTGAAATGGACCCGATCAAGGTTCAGGCCATCTGTGATTGGGTGCAACCTTTACTTCATTAAAGGCTCTTCAGAGATTTTTGGGTTTTGCCAATTTTTATCGTACATTTATTGGTAATTTCTCCGGTATTGTTAAACCATTGACTGATTTGACCAAAAATGGTTTTGATGTGGTGAATTGTCCTCTTGAGGCAGTCTCTGCGTTTCAGGAACTTAAGCAGAGATTCACTTCTGCTCCTGTTCTACGGCAGACTGATATTTCTCTACCGTTTCAGGTGGAGGTTGATGCCTCTGAAATTGGGGCAGGTGCCGTTTTGTCCCAAAGAGATCCAGAGACCTCTAAGAGTAACCCTTGTGCCTTTTTCTCTCGAAAATTTTCTCCAACTGAACGTAATTATGACGTAGGTAATCGGGAGTTATTGGCCATGAAGTGGGCCTTTGAAGAGTGGAGACATTGGCTGGAAGGAGCCAAACATCAGGTGGTGGTCCTCACGGACCATAAGAATCTGGTTTATCTCGAATCAGCCAAGCGACTTAATCCTAGACAGGCCAGGTGGGCCTTGTTTTTCACACGTTTTAATTTTGTGGTTTCTTTTCTTCCTGGCACTAAGAATGTTAAGGCGGATGCCCTCTCGAGTTTCTTTGCGGACTCTCCTGAGTTATCTGATCCTACTGTTATTTTGAAAGAGGGTGTAGTTCTTTCCGCCATCTCGCCCAATTTGAGACTGGCCTTGGAAGGGTGTCAGGAGGATAAACCTGAGCGCTGCCCTATTGGGAAATTGTTTGTCCCAGACCAGTGGAAGAAGAGTGTGATGTCTGAGATTCATTGTTCCATGTTGGCTGGTCATCCCGGGATTTTTGGTACCAGAGACTTGGTGAGTCTGTCCTTTTGGTGGCCTACTTTGTCTTGTGACGTCAGGGAATTTGTGCAGTCCTGTGGGACTTGCTCTCGCTCCAAGCCTTGCACTCGCTCTAGTGGTTTGTTAATGCCATTACCTGTGCCCAAGAGGCCATGGACCCATATCTCTATGGATTTTATTTCCGACCTCCCTGTTTCTCAGAGAATGACCGTTATCTGGGTAATCTGTGATAGGTTTTCTAAGATGATACATCTTGTGCCATTACCTAAGTTACCTTCCTCCTCCGAATTGGTGCCTTTGTTCCTTCAGCACGTGGTTCGGTTACATGGCATTCCGGAGAACATTGTGTCTGACAGAGGAGTCCAGTTTGTTTCCAGATTTTGGAGGACATTTTGTTCTAAACTTGGTGTTCAATTATCTTTCTCCTCTGCTTTTCATCCTCAGATCAATGGACAAACCGAGAGAACAAACCAGACCTTGGAGACTTATTTGAGATGTTTTGTGTCTGCTGATCAAGATGACTGGGTCTCTTTTTTGCCTTTTGCTGAGTTTGCTCTTAATAATAGGGCTTGCTCTGCCACCTTGATGTCTCCATTTTTCTGCAATTTTGGGTTTCACCCTCGATTTTCTTCAGGACAGGCGGAGGCTTCTGTCTGTCCGGGTGTTGACTCTGTTGTGGAGCGAATGCAGCAGTTTTGGGACCAGGTAGTGGAGAGGTTGTCTCTCTCTCAGGAGAAGGCCCAATCTGGGTTCACGGACTGGTCTGATATAAGGGAGGTTCCCTCCCATGATGGTTGCCGGTGATCAATTGTTCTTGTCTCAATTGTGGTTCCTGGTTCATTTGGAAGTTTGCTGGAGTCTTGCCTGCATCTCCTGCTTTCAGATAAGATATTTTTTGCTTTTCTTTTTGTGCTTGCTTTTTGTATTGTTTTCTGCACTTTTGTGTAGGTCAGCCAGGTCCCCTCCTGGGGCCTGAGCTCCTCATAGTTTATCTGCAGCCACTGTTATTTGCTCATTTGCTTTTTCTTGTTTTTTCAGCAGCTGCGGCTTGGTTTTTGTTCACACTGAGATCTGATTTAGTGGGTGACGAGATCGTGTGATCTCAGTATTTTTGTAATCAGAATTGTTGGATTTTTGTAGGGTTTTCTGGGTTGCAGAAAGTAATCTCTCATGTCCTATCCTATTTAGTCAGCTTGTGGCCCCAGCGTTTGCTCAGTCTATTTTCTCCCTATGTTTGTATTTTCATCTTGTCTAACTGCCATTATTTTATTTGGAGATCTGCTCCGGGGCAGATAGCTTTCATCTTTCTGCCTTTAGGTGTAGTTATCTCTCAGGCTGTGACGAGGCGTCTAGGATCAACGTAGGAACGCTCCACGGCTACCTCTAGTTGTGTCGTTAGTTTAGGAATCTGCAACCCATCAGTTACCAACATCTCAGGTGTTCGGCTGCCCTGCTGTTGTTCCTGTCCTCCTCAGCTACCGAAACATAACAGTAAGGTTTTTAATATTAGACACTGTAAGACTGTCCCGTCAGAGTTACCTTGATGTGGTGGGATGGCTTTTATGCTTTATTTGATCAAAAATAGTATTACTAAAAGCTCTGTGTTATTTAAATGCACTTGCTTTTTATTTACTTAGTTACAGCAGGCATTTCGCTAATTTTTTCTCCCTTTTATAGGATTGTGTGTTTTGTGATGAGCTTGATAGGGTCTGTATGGCTGAGAACATGGTAATGAGTGTTCGTCAGGGAGACATTCAGCCGAGTGGTTCTGTTCGGAGTTCCGACGTTGGGCAGCGGAGGTCTCCTTGAATAATGCCGCCCTTAGAGGGCTATTTTGCAGAGGCCTGTCTGAACGTCTCCAGGATGCTCTGGCCCTTCATCCTCCACCTAACACTTTGGAGGATGCCATAACCCAGGCCGTACGAATGGACCGCAGGCTACGCGCCAGGGGTGTCATGCAGTGTGAAACTTCACTGTTTGCTGGCAGCAAACAGACTGGGGCCACTCCTGAGGCCATGGAAATTGGCGTCACCTCACTAAAAGAGAAGGAGAGAAGACGTCGCTGGGAAAATGACTATGTTTCTATTGCGGAGAGTCCGGACATTGGAGAAAAGATTGCCCCTCCTGTCCGTCATCCTCAAAGATGACGGGAAACTACTAGGTCTGGATGTATAGGGGTCGAGGAGGCTGCCTGGATCTTCAGGTACTATTTTCCTCATGTCCTAAAGTCGTGTTAAAGGGGAACTGTTGGTAGACAACTATCATTTTTTCTCTATAGCATTGGTGGACAGTGGTTCATCTCTCAACCTGGTCAGTTCCTGTGTCATCTCCCAACATAAGATATTGACAGTCAGGCTGGAGACACCCCTTAAAATTGTGGCCATTGATTTTTCCCCTCTTACCCGGACAGGGATTCTTTATATTTCCAAAAGGTTTTCTTTGCAGATCGGTTCTTCCCACAAGGAAGAGATGGAATGTTTTGCTGTTGGCAACATGCCCACAGGGCTAGTGCTGGGCATGCCATGGCTTCAACGCCACAATCCAGTGATTGACTGGGAATCAGGGGAGATTATTAAATGGGGATCCAAATGTGTCGACTGTTGCCATAAACCTGTTTGTTGTCTGAAACTTTCAAAACCTGTCTCGGTGTCTTCTGTTAGTCTGGAGGGTATTCAGGAGTACCTAAAAGACTTTGAGGACGTGTTCTCTGAAAGTGAGGCTGAGGCGCTGCCCCCGCATAGATCATTTGACTGTGCTATTGATCTTATCCCTGGAGCCAAATTGCCCAAGGCCCGTCTGTTTAATTTGTCAGGCCCAGAGCACCTGACTATGAAGCAATACATCGCTGAAAGTCCTTGTAAGGGGCATATAATGCTCTCAGTGTCCCGAGTAGCTGCGGGATTCTTCTTTGTTAAAAAGAAGGATGGCAGCCTACGTCCCTGCCTCGACTTTCGAGAGCTTAATAAAATCACAGTCAGGAATACATACCCCCTGCCTCTGATTCCTGATCTCTGTAACCAGCTCTCTGGGGCCAAATGGTTTTCGAAATTGGACCTCAGAGGGGTTTATAATTTGATAAGAATATGGGAAAAATTTCATTAATGTAGTTTTTTTGGACCTCATTGGCCATTTTGTTGTGATCTACTTGGATGATATACTAATATATTCCTCTGACAGACATTCTCATTTATCACATGTTAAAACAGTGTTTCAAAGACTCAGAAAAAATCAATTATTTGTTAAGCTGGAGAAATATTCTTTCTTGGTTCAGAAGCTGTCATTTTTGGGTCTCATAATCTCTCCACAGGGTTTTGTATGGATCCCAAGAAGGTGCAAGCCATTATGGAGTGGGTCCAGACTCGGGACCTTAGAGGACTCCAGCGCTTCTTGGGATTCGCAAATTACTATTGCAGGTTTATAAAAGGTTTTTCTCAGATTGTGAAACCCCTCACGGATCTCACATGTAAAGAGCAGATGTTAGGAACTCGTCTCCGTCAGCCAAACAATCTTTTTTAACTTTGAAAAATAGTTTCACATCTGCTCCTGTTCTGGTGCAACCTGACTCATCCAAGCCGTTTGTGGTTGAAGTTGATGCTTCGGAGGTTGGGGTGGGGGCAGTGTTGTCACAGGGACCTACTTCTCTGACTAACCTCAAACCTTGTGCCTATTTCTCAAAAAAATTTTCTCAGGCTGAGAGAAATTATAACGTTGGTAATAGAGAACTCTTAGCAATCAAGTTGGAGTTCGAGGAATGGAGGCATTTTTTGGAGGGGGCGGCTCACTCCATCACGGTCATCACCGACCACAAAAACCTAGAGTATATCAAATCTGCTAAAAGACTGACTCCTAGGCAGGCCTGTTGGTCACTTTTTTTTCAGATTTCAATTTTCTATAACTTTTTGTCCAGGGTCTAAAAACGTGAAAGCTGATGCTTTATCACATAGTTTTGAGCCACTATCCGCCCCGATCCGCCATCCCCCATTCTTCAACCCAATATCATTTTAGCCGGTGTCATCAGGATTGGAGCAGGAGATTGTGGGGGCTCAATCTTTAGCTCCAAGGTCCAAACCCGAAAACAAATTGTTTGTTCCTCAGCAGTTAAGCACCAAGCTCCCACGAGAGTTCCATGATTCAAAACTGAATGCTCACCCTGGTATTTCTGCCACACAAGAGCAAGTAGCTACAGTCTTTTGGTGGCCTTTGATGACTTCGGATATAAAGAAGCATGTCGCTGCGTGTGGGGTATGTGCCCGTTCTAAGAGCTCTCATTGCCAGCTGGAGAAATGGTGCCTTTGCCAATTCCAGGAATACCATGGACCCACGTGTCCATGGACTTCATTACCAACCTTCCTTCTTCCTTGGGGTAACACGGTTATCTGGGTAATCGTAGACAGGTTTTCTAAGTCAGCGCATTTTGTACCTATGGCAAGTCTTCCTTCAGCCGAGACCCTTGCTAAGCATTTCCTCGCACAGATTGTATGGTTACATGGGGTACATATGAACATTGTATCTGACAGAGGGGCACAATTTCTGGCTATACACTATGTTCCAAATTATTATGCAAATCGGTTTTAAGTGTCATAGAGTTTTTTTTTTTTTTTTGTAAATGAAACCCATTGATGGTATTGTGTCTCAGGGTTCTTTGGATAACTGAAATCAATCTCAGATACCTGTGATAATTAGTTTGGCATGTGAGCCCAATAAAAGGAAAACTGGATTTTCCACACTATTAAGCAGACCAGAGTTTTCAAGTAATATGGGAAAGAAAAAGGATCTCTCTGCTGCTGAAAAGCATCAAATAGTGCAATGCCTTGGTCAAGGGATGAAAACATTAGATATTTCCCGAAAACTTAATCTTGATCATCGTACTGTTAAGAGATTTGTTGCTGATTCTGAGCACAGACGTGTTTGTGCTGATAAAGACAGAATGAGGAAGGTTTCTGCCAGGCAAGTTCATCGGATTGAGGCTG
Source organism: Oophaga sylvatica (assembly GCA_033576555.1). Lineage (NCBI taxonomy): Eukaryota > Metazoa > Chordata > Amphibia > Anura > Dendrobatidae > Oophaga > Oophaga sylvatica. The sequence goes on from JARQOD010006225.1 coordinate 31,866, forward strand.
TGTTTCCACGCTCAGGAAACATAGCGCTTTGGACGGAGCGGAAAGTCCGCTCCGCCTAAAGCCCTGCCCCCTTTTGAACGCGCGGTCAATCCGTATGTGTTCATGGAACACATCCGGAACACATCTGGAATGACCGCAGGGCTACAAAGCCCTGTGTCATTTCCCTTGCGGCGACGCTGCGTCGCCGCAAGGGAATAGGACATGCTGCGGTCTAAAAAGACGTGCATGTCCGTAAACGCAGGTCTTCCGCCTGCGTGTTTTGAAGCATAGTGGAGACGGGATTTCTTGAAATCCCCTCCACTATGCTGTAGCATCTGGACGCTGCGCCAACGCACAGCGTCAAACAAGCAGCAAATCCGGACTGTTTCCTGACCGAGGAAACATACCCTTAGACTGCTTTCACACATCAGTTTTTTTGTGTCAGGCATAATCCGTCGAACACCTGATAGGACGGATCCGGCGCTGAAATGAAGAAACTGATGCAAAGGATGTTTAGAGGTTGAGTTCCCGCTTCTGCACAAGGGGAATCTCAAAACATCCCTGCTGCAGTCTCCCATCCGTCTCCGGCCGCAGTGGACTCTGCTCAGCATAGGCGTCGGTCCCAGCGTCTTGCCCAGTCTAACATTGTGCAGAGGATTACTGCGGCCTCTCCAGGCTCTACTATTGTATCCAGTACTGGTTAGCGGCGAGCAGACGTCTTTATGACAAAGTCCTTGCTTTCCCCTTCTGAGCATGCCCAGGGTGGGATCTCTCTTTGGAGATCAGGGGTCACATGCTCAGGTGCTGCAGCAGCTCCTATTGGTCCGCCAGGAAGGTCCTGAAACTTCCTGTATTCTGGAACAGTTTCCTATTGGTCCTTATCTGGCAGGCCCTGTAGTTGCTACTATAAAAGGGTGGCATGGTCGTGCCGCCATGCGCTAGTATCAACTACATTATGTGCTTTGCGCCAGTGTGATCTTGCACGCATGTGTTAAGGCTCGGCTGAAATAAGCCCCTAGAATACCGACTTCTCCGGTGAGGAGATTGTCTGATTGCGTTGCTGATTGCATTACTATGGACTGCTGTCCGCACAGCAGTTGTCTGTGCATTCCTGTGGAGTTAACAGGACACTGTCCATATCTCTGCGTCACTACCTTAGCGACACTGTGGTGTAACAGTGCTCGCTTATACTGCCATATAGTGCCACAGTGTCTAGAGTTGCGACTCTGTGAAGTAACAGAGTTCGCCATACCGCCATCTTACTAGCAGCAGGGTGCTGCCTGCACGGTGGACCCCGGGCTGCGAATGCACTTATTATTTATATTTATTTTGTGCGTTCCGCCAGCCCTAACAACGGATCAGTTTTTTTGCTGGATCCGACCTGAACTTTTGAACCTGGAAAAAGAAGTTTTGCAGCCGGAAAATGCAGGGACGCATGTCCGGACCGAGTAGTAGTAGTAGTAGTCCTTGATTCCCAGAATCCGGATCAGTCTTTTGACGGATTGCACAAAAGTCTGGTCTGGTTCCATAGACTTGTATTATTTCTGGACGCCTGATGCGCCGCTTCAGGCACTATCAGGCGGCTCCGGAAAAAAAAAACTTTGCAGTGACTGTTTTGTCCGGCCGCCGGAATGTACATTTCCGCCGGATCCGGACAAAAATGGATGCAACGCAATGACATCAGGCGCAATCCGGCGCTAATGAAAGTCAATTACAAAAAAACGCATCCGGTACCGGATCCGCTTTTTTAAAAACACGCCGGATCGCGCCTGACGTCAAAAAACTGATGTGTGAAAGTAGCCTAAGAGAGCAGCTGCTACAAATCCATTACAAACCAGCAAACAGATATTTGAAGCTGCTGATGCCTCTGGAGTCCCTCGAACCTCAAGGTGTAGGATCCTTCAAAGTCTTGCTGTGGTGCATAAACCTACTATTCGGCCACCCCTAAACAGTGCTCACAAGCAGAAATGGTTGCAGTGGGCCCAGACATACATGAAGACTAATTTTCAAACAGTCTTGTTTACTGATGAGTGTTGAGCAACCCTGGATGGTCCAGATGGATGGAGTAGTGGATGGTTGGTGGATGGCTACCATGTCCCAACAAGGCTGCTACGTTAGCAAGGAGGTGGAGGAGTCATGCTTTGGGCCGAAATCATGGAGAAACAGCTGGTAGGGCCCTTTAAGGTTCCTGAAGGTTGTGAAAATGACCTGCAAAGTATATTGAGTTTCTGACTGACAACTGTCTTCCATGGTATAAAAAGCAGAAACGTGTCTTCAGGAGCAAAATCATCTTCATTCATGACAATACACCATCTCATGCTGCAAAGAATACCTTGGAGTCATTGGCTGCTATGGGCATAGAAGGAGATAAACTCCCCTGACCTCAACCCTATAGAGAACCTTTGGAGTTCTGGGAGGCTATTCTGACTTCATGCAAAGAAATACAAGCAGAAACTCTCCAAAAACTCACAAGTTCAATGGATGCAAGAATTGTGAAGGTAATATCAAAGGAGGGTTCCTATGTTAACATGTAACTTGGCCTGTTAGTATGTTTTGGAGTTAAGTAGCTTCTTTGTTCAGTGAATGTGACCTCCTAATGCTGCAAATTCCACAAATGAGCATTTTCAGTTCTTTAAAACAGATCAAATGTTCAGAAATTCTACTGTGCCTAATAATTTGGAACAGTGCATTTTGAGTTTTTTACATTTTGGAGATTATACTGTTATCATTGGGAGGTTTCTTCAATAAAATTCGATGTATACTCTAACAGGTGATGACTTTTATTAGACTGACTGTCATTTGCACCGACCACTTAGGAAAATCAGGGAAAAATATAATTTGCATAATAATTTGGAACATAGTGTATTTTGGCGGGCTTTTTGCAAAAGGTTGGGGATATCTTTGTCTTTTTCCTCAGCTTACCACCCAGAGAGTAATGGACAGACGGAGCGCAACAACCAGTCGCTTGAACAAATTCTTCGATGTTTGATTTCAGCTCTGCAAAGCGACTGGTATGATGCCCTACCGTTAGCGGAGTTCGCCTTCAACAACCATACCAATAAATCTACCGGTAGGTCACCGCTTTTTAATTAATTATGGTTTTGAACACATTTTGGCGAATTCTCACGATTAGATACGGGCTGTCCAGGAGCTGAGGACTGTGTCAACCGAATCAGGAATCTATGGTCAAAAGTTCAGTTAAATATTTTCAGGACCTAGGAGAATTATAAGTGCTTTGCGGACAAAAAAAGGGACCCTGCTCAGGTGTTGCAGTGTGGGGACAAGATGTGGCTCTCCACGCGGAGCATAAGTCTTCATCTGCCCTCCGCCAAACTGGGGCCCAAGTTCATCGGTCCCTATGAGATCATTGGGGTAGTTAACTCCGTGGCGTATCATCTTCGCCTCCCCCCGCTTTGATACTCCATAACGTATTCCATAGATCCTTGCTTAAACCCTTTGTATCCGTGGTAGAAGATCAAGTTGCTGTTTCCTCCCCAGTCTTGATCAATGGGCACATGGAATTTGAGGTACAACATATTGTAGACTCCTAGCGGACTTGGGGTTCTTTACAGTACCTGGTGCATTGGAGGGGGTACGGCCCAGAGGACCGGTCTTGGGTGCCGGCCAGATAAGTATATGCTGACCATCCGGTCCGGGCATTCCATGCTTGGAATCCTAAGAAACCTGGGGGTCCAGAGGCCCTCCATTAAGAAGGGGGTACTGTCATGGTTTACTGGGTTCTCGGGTCAGGTAGTCACAGGGTTAACTCGATTGGCCTCGTTCTGGGTCCTGGGAGGCTTTTTACAGCCTCACTGTGAGGCCAATCATTGTCGTTTATACTCTGACCTTTGGCTGAGTTTGTCTGACCCTGCTGTGCCTGTGCCAGTGCTTTGTACCTGTACTACGTTTCGTCTGTCTGGTTCTGATTTGGCTGTGTCCCTGTTATGAGTTTTGCATGCCCCATTTGCACTGTTCTGCCCTCTCCGAGTATGATCCCTTGGCTACATCCTGACTACCCTCTGCCTACTTGTACTGTGCTGCCCTCTCAGTGTATGACCCCTTGGCTACGTCCTGACTTTCCGTTCTGTCTATGCCCCTTGGTAACTTTGTCCTGTAGTTACCCTTCTCTAGGAGTTTTCATTTACCACCTAGCTCTCCGGAGCTTACGCCATGCCCCCAGCAGTCAGATGCTTCAGGTCCTACTTGACCTGAAGCATTCTCTATCTGTTCCTGCTTCCTCTGAAAGACCTGTGGCCAGCTCCACCCTTTGGCAGTCAAGTGCTTCAGGTCCTGTTTGTCGGAAGCACGCATCTTCACCGCTGCTGCCCAGCTCCACAGGTATCTTTGGGCACAGTTTGTTTACTCCGGACATGCGCACTGGCTCAGTGAGCAAGTGCAGTGCGATGTTCCTGACAACAGCTCTTAAAGCAGGGGATTGAGTGTTGGTCCGAGACAAGAGGCCATGGGGCAAACTGGACTACCGGTGGGAGAAAACACCATATCGGGTGAAACGCCGGGTTGACAATGCTGGCGCAGTGTATGAGATTCAATTTGAGGGAGAAGAAGAGGCACCTAGTCGAATATTTCACGTCAACATGCTGTCTGTCATGGGACCCTGAAGAAGAAGAGAGAGGATCTGACCTTACCGAGGTGCCTAATCCCCCTGTTCCTGACTACTTTGAGGACGAACCTTTTACACCTTCCTCAGACTCAGAAAACACCCTGGTTGTCAGTCCAGGGGAAATAGGGCAACCAGAAATTCTAGAGATGGCTGTCCCCATGGAACCAAGAGCTCCCCCACCTTCCACTATCCAGCCTTACTCCACCACTCAACCTGACCTACGGATAACTGCGGAAATGCCCCTACCCGCTATGAACAGTATCAGTTTATTTGGCATTAGATTGTTCAAGAAATAGGAGAGTGCCAACTTTTACTGAAAGAACTCTTGCCCGTGGAATGGCACTCTAAAGGAAAGGAGGAGTGTAAGGAGAAGCACCAGACCGCGGGCACTTGTACCATGCCAGGTCCAAAACTGCTGAGTCTGCACCACATTTTGTCCAGGGGAAGGGATAAGGGCCTGGACAAAACCCCTGACCCGGAAGCAGGGGGCATACACAAGAAAAAGCACACGCAGCAGGAGTTAGTTTTGGGCCAGCCAGCTCTCGCCACCACCCGATTGATGTTAGAGACTGAGGTGTTGGATGCCCTGCCTCTGTGTGACTGAGAGGTGCCGTGTGCTCTGTGGCTGAGAGTATAGCGCACAGGCCACCTAGAAGGAGCCGGGTAGCAGACAAATTTCTGCAGCCTACCTAGCCCCTTGCTGCTGATCACCTCAGCTTGGACCCTGCAAGTGTTGCGGCCCTGCTCATCCCGGCCGCGCCAACTCATGGACTAGGGGCTCAGCAGAAGGTATCGGAGACTGACCGCTGCCACCAGAAGACAGACCGTTGTTTGCAGGACCCCACTGGAACAGCACCGCGCCGGCCATTGTCCCCTCCGCCACCCTCCAATCTTCAGCAGAAGACTGGAAAACCTTTGACATGATAAGTGACTTAAGGAACTGTCCTTATCTTGTTTATTGCCCATTAACTCTACCTATTTCCTGCCCTTGAAATGTTTAACCCTCATTTAACTGTTTATCTCCCTGCATAGAGTATCCCCTGTTAAATTAAAACTGTTAACCCTTGCTCTGTCTCTCTTGCATCACTGCATCCCACAACCTCCTTACATGGCTGTTAAATTTACCTTAGAGCATTTTTTTTGGCCGTCACTGAGGTCCACAGACAAAGCCAGGAGGGAACATGTCCTACAACTGTGTTGTGCACTGCTTCTATTTTGCTCCATACACGAGTATAGCATTCTAATTAATATTTTTTTACAAGATAAATGTGAATAAGCCTACTGTATCCCACATTTTAGCTAGTTAGTTAGGTGGTTGTATATCAGTCAGATAGGGTAGCTAGCTAGTGTCCAGTGTAGCTGTTAAATTTACCTTCCAGAATTTTTTTCTTAGGTCATTACTGAGATCCACAGACAAAGCCAGGAGGGCACATGTCCTACAAGTGTGTTGTGCACTGCTTCTATTGTGCTCCATCCATGCACAAGTATAGCATTCTAATTAATATTTTTTCACTAGCTAAATGTGAAACAGTCAAATGTGTCCCATCTTGTCATTTAGTGCTGTGGTGATATGAAACTCTGCAGACATAAAAAAAAAAAATCTGTTGCTAAATGTGAAACAGCCTGCTGTTTCCCACGTTGTCATTTTGTGGTGGTGATATGACCCTGTCTGCAGACCTAAGGCGCATTAAATTTTTTAAAAAATTTTCTGTTGCTGAATGTGATACAGGCTGCCGTATCCCTCATTGTCATGTTGTGGTGGTGATATGAACCTGTCTGTAGACCTTACGCACATTGCAAAAGAAACTGTTTTTTTTTTCTGTTGCTGAATGTGATACAGTTTGCAGTATCCCACATTGTCATGTTGTGGCGGTGATATGAACCTGTCTGCAGATCTAAAGCACATTAAAATAGAATTCTATTTTTTTTCTGTTGCTGAATGTGATACAGCTCGCCATATCCCAAATTGTTATATTGTGGCGGTGATATGAAGCTGTCTGCAGACATTAAGCACATTAAAATATTTTTTTTCTATCAATAAAGTGATACAGCCGCTATATCCAACCTTTTCATTTAGTGGAGTTGAAATTGTTCTGTGTGCAGAACTGTTGCACATTAAAGTTAATTTATTTTATTTTTTTTACAAACGTGATACAGCAGCCGAGATCTGAGTTTGAAATTGTTTGGAGCCTCTCTTCTAGATTATGTGCATCTTTGGCATCGAATTTCTCATGGGCATCTTTTATACCTAGCTTTAGAATCACATCTAGGGTTGAGCGAAACAGGTCGGTCAATTTAAAAAAACACCGACTTTCACCAAAGTCGGGTTTCGCCAAGCGAAACCCGACCACAGCGTGCAGTCAGCCGAGCGTTCAGCGACCCGAGCGCCAAAGTCGGGTTTCGCATCTTGCAGGTGCCTTTTTTTCACAAATGAGCAAGGACGTACACTGTGGGCAACGAGATGACGTGTGAAGCAGTGCCGAGCGGCTTTGAGCGGCGCGGGATTCAAATCCCCCGCCAAAGTGGCGCCGCTCATTGGCAGAGCCGGCGGGCGGCTCACCCAATGAGCGGCGCGGGATTCAAATCCCCCGACATTGGCTGAGCGGTGCCGCCCGGCTTTGTGTGTATGCGTGTGTATGTATATGCAGGCATCGTCCGATGGGACTACAAGTCCCATCCGGCTAAGCCTGTTACACTGTCAGTGAGTGACACATTAGCCAATGATGGGACAGTAGTAGTCCCATCATCCGGCTAATGTGTTGAATGTAAAAAAAAACATACATTACATGCACAACATACAGAACATACAACATATAACAGAGAACATACATATAACATACAACACATAACATACAGAACATACATATAACATAACATACAGAACATACATATAACACATAACATACAGTACATACATATAACATATAACATACAGTACATACAACACATAACATACATATAACACATAACATACAGAACATACATATAACATACAACACGTAACATACATATAACACATAACATATAGTACATACATATAACATAACATACAGTACATACATATAACATACAACACATAACATATTTATAACACATAACATACAGTACATACATATAACATACTGTACATACATATAACAAACAACACATAACATACAGAACATACATATAACATACCACACAGAACATACATATAACACATAACATACAGTACTTACATAAAAAATACAACACATAACATACATATAACACATAACATGCAGTACTTACATAAAACATACAACACATAACATACATATAACACATAACATACAGTACATACATATAACATAAAACACGTAACATACATATAACACACAAAACATAACATGCATATAACATACAACACATAACATACAGAACATACATATAGCACATAACATACAGAGCATACATATAACGCATAACATACAGTACATACATATAACATACAACACATAACATACATATAACACATAGCATACAGTACATACATAAAACATACAACAAGTAAAATACATATAACATACAACACATAACATACATATAACATACATATAACATACAACACATAGCATACAGAACATACATATAACACATAACATACAGAACATACACATAACAAACAACACATAACATAGAGTACATACACATAATATGCAACACATAACATACAGTACATGAGAAAATTCCCACGCAGCATTGACATAAAGTGAGAGAATGAACTCAGTGATGCACTGCAGGAGCCATTGTCTCCTGTCAGTGCATCACTGGGAGGCCCTACAGAGCAGTGGCATCACCTGATGTCACTGTTCTATAGGTGAGACCGTCATGGGACATTCATTATTAATTGGACTGCGTTGGACAGGGAGTATAAAGTTGTTTTATTTTTTTACGTTTTATTACAGGAGATGGAGAGCGTCTCTTGGATCTGAGCGTATAATAAAGATATGAAAACCGTGTTGTGTTTTATTTCATTAAAATACTTTATTCTTATGCGTGTGTTGTTGTTTTTTAACCCTTTATTAATATAAAATTAAAAATGGATAGGCGTCTTATTGACGCCTCTCTATTATTAACCGGGCTTAATGTCACCTTCCAATAGCAGGGTGATATTAACCCCTTATTACCCCATATCCCACCGCTACAGGGGAGTGGGAAGAGAGGGGCTAAGTGCTGGAATTGGCGCATCGTACAGATGCGCCAATTCTGGGGCGGCTGTGTGCTGGTATTTTTAGCCAGGGGGGTGCGCCAATATCCATGGCCCCTTCCTAGGCTATGAATATCAGCCCGCAGCTGTCTGTGTAGCCTTTCTGGCTAGAAATTACTGGGGGACCCCGCATCATTTTTTTCCTCCTCTGATGCAGAAAATTGCCCGGGAGGCCACGCCATTTTTTTTCCCATTTTTTTTTAAATTAACGCTATTGCGTGAAGATTTTGTGTGTGTGTGTGTGTGTGTATGCACGCGTGGGTCTTTAACTATTTATGTACCATTCTTTCTATCTATTATCTATGTAATATCTATCTAATTTCTATCGATCTATCTTCTATCTATCTATCTGTCTATATATTATCTAACTATCTGTCTATCTATCTGTCATCTATCTATCTATTTATCTATCTATCTATCTGTGTGTAGCAGGAGAAGACAAAGGAGCAAATAGGTGAAAAATATAATCAATCTTTATTCAACAGAATACATCATATAAAAAGTATCACAATCCATAATATAGAGAAACAGAACAGGGTAGAACCAGAATGTACCACAGGGAAATTAACCAACAGTGCTATTTCATTTATAAAGTAACATATCAAGACAAGTATGGGTTAAAAAGTGCAAATGCATGAATTACAGCATATGTTACACAGGCAGAGCTGCTGATGCTCGGATCCTAAATTGCAGTAAAGGTAATAGTATCCATGTAAACAAAAAGAGCCAAGACACCAAGTAACTAACCAGGTAAAATAAAGCACCGTGGGTGTCCCTGGGCCAGAATGTATCACAGGGAAATTAACCCACAGTGCTATTTCATGTACAGGTCCTTCTCAAAAAATTAACATATAGTGCTAAATTTCATTATTTACCATAATGTAATGATTACAATTAAACTTTCATATACAGGTATAAGGTAACATATCAAGACAAATATGGGTTAAAAAGTGCAAGTGTATGAACTACAGCATATGTATCCACATGAACAAAAAGAGCCAAGACACCAAATAACTCACCAGGTAAAGTGGAGCACCGTGAGTGTCCCTGGGCCGGGTATAGAGAGACCCCGACGCACGTTTCGCGTGCAGGAAGCACCGCTTTTTCAAGGGGAACCTGACCATGGTAGGTACAAGGACCTTTTAACCACATGTGATCTAGTCACATGGTATAGACCGGACCAATAGCGGCGCTGGAGGCGGCCCATGTGCAATGCGCTCCACAGGTCCTGGAAGCAAGAAGACGTCAGACCCCAGACACGAGAGCAGGAAATGACCTGCGCACATGTATGGGGCCACCGAGATGCCTCCAGCATCACAGAAACATTTTTGATGGGTTGTCAATCAAATGTCCCAGGGTTCCCACCTTTTATCTCTTACCTAAAGTCCACAAGGATGCCTTCGACCCTCCTGGACGTCCCATAGTCTCGGGTATTGATGGCCCATGTGCTCGGATTTGCCAATTTATTGTTATCTGAAACCACTAGTGGAGACCTTGCCATCACATGTACGTGACACTACGGACGCCCTGGCTAGGATGGATGGCATCCTTGTGGACTCGAACACCTGGTTGGTGACTGCCGACGTGGAGAGCCTGTACACGTGTATCAACCACACTCTGGGGCTCGGTGCGGTCCGCTTCTTCCTCAGGACGTCCGACCTGGGCGGCCCCTGTGTGAGTTCATCCTCGAGCTGCTGCACTATGTTCTCACCCACAATTTTTTTGTTTTCAAAGACCAATTTTACTTGCAGATGCGCGGCACAGCCATGGGCGCGGCTTGTGCGCCTTCGTATGTAAATCTTTTCCTAGGCTTCTGGGAATGGTCCATCTTTGGCGACGGGGGCGTACTGGCCGCGTCCATGTGCTGTGCTGGCATCACTATATTGATGATATTTTGTTCCTGTGGGATGGGACGGCGCAGCAGCTCGGGGAGTTCATGGGGACACTGAATCGGAATACTTCCAACATTCGGTTAACATACAATTATGACCAGAAGAGAATCAGCTTCCTCGACATTGTCTTGGAGGTTGATAGCTCTGGTCATATCCAAACTGACGTATATCGTAAACCTACATCCATTAACGCTCTGATTCACGCGTCCTCAGCACACAATCCTTCCACCATTAGGGCCGTCCCGGTCAGGCAATTCTTGAGGATGAAGCAGATCTGTTCATCTGAAGTTCGGTTTGAGGCACAGGCCTCCGATCTTAGATCTCGCTTTCGTGCCCGCGGTTATTCTAACAGATGTATTAAAAAAGGTTATCTTAGGGCCAGGGCAACTCCGCGAGACAGCCTTTTGAGATCAGGTGGGACCCGTCCACCATCTTATGGACAGGCACCCACCAGTTTTTTTTTTCGACATATAACCATGGCTGGGAGGATATGGGGCATCTTCAAAACTTGGGGCATTTTGGGTGCTGACCCTCCCTGGGTCCGTTCCCGGTGTTCTCCGGGAATGACGGCCAGGGAAGTAAGAAACCAATGACCTTTTCGCAAAACCATTATGTCCCCCCCTGATTTAAACCTTTTTTTGGGGCCGGGTCCCCCATTGGGAAACATTTTTTCCCTGCGGGCGCTGTTTGCCCGAACAAATGTCCCCCCCGCTGCTTCAACTTCCAGTACTCAGCAATAAACTTTTACTATCCGTCTCGACACAAAACCACACAAATGGGTTACAAAGGGGCCTTTTAGTTGGCGAAAATATAAGTTTTGGGCCCTTACCTCAGAGACGAGGGGGGTCCCGGGAGCAGGGGCGGGAAAATTTTTCGGCCCCGGACACGGCCCACCCACACCTCAAAACCATACCCGGCATTTCTTTTTTCACAAACTCGCCCTCATCTTTTATGGTAAGAAGGGAAATTTATTGTATTCATTTTGGTGTGCAGGAGGTGACTATAAAAAAGCCTTGCACGGCTGAGCTAAAGTATTGTCCTTAAAAAAAAGACCCCCGTCTGGCCAATGAGTCGTTATTGTTTACCTCTTTCTTTTTTGATCCCTTTTGTGAATACCCTGACATGTACTATCGCATTACCAGTTTTTATTTTCCTATTTTTCTGGTTTTTTGTTTTTTCTTTTTTTTCCATTTTATTTTTTTACTTTATGCCTTTCCCAGTTTGGATCCCCCCACCAAACATTAACCGGTAATTTCATTTGTTTTAACCCTTTTTTTTTTTTTATTTTTGTAAATTTAAATTTTAATCCTTTCATTATTCTTTCTATATCCACGGACCTTGTGCCATTGAACCTTTGTATGGATTATTTTAAATTTCGGGCCAAAGGTTCCTGCTT
>JARQOD010006226.1:0-43979 GCA_033576555.1 Oophaga sylvatica
GGCTGCGAACAAACGTTTCAGAAGGGGGACACAAACCTAACACAAAGGCTGTTTGAACGGAGCCCTTAAAGAGCAATCGAAAAAAAAAAGGCCCGGCAAATGTCGAACAAAGGGGGGAAAAAAAGCTGGAAGGAATTTCTCTAAACTCAAGGTCACCGCCACGGGGAAAAGGGGGGAATAACCATAAGGGAATTGTTTTTGCGCCGGAAAAAAAAAAAAGGGGTCCCCTCAGGAGGAAATTTTTGGGGGAAGACTTACACGGCTTGCCCGATGTAACCGGGGGGGAAGTGCCATGCCCTTTTTGGGGCGGGGGCGGAAAACGGACGGGGGAAAGGGGGAAAGGGGCTTCCTTTTGGGGGGTTGTGATAAAGGTCCCTGCAGACGCAAAGAAGCCGTGTCAGTGGGGGGGGCATGGGCCCTTTTTAAAAAACCAAAAAAAGCCGGGGGGTTGAAGGGGCCCCAGAAAAAACCCCTTTTTGGGTGATGGGGGCAAGGGGGAAACCCCCCCCACAAAGCTGGTGGCTGCCCCTGAAGGATATGCATCTGAGTGTCCCCCCACCGAAACAGATTTTACTTGAAACAGAAGCCGCTCGCGGGGGGGAAAAGGCAAGGGGAAGATAAAAAGGGGGTGGGTTTTGGTAGAAAAAAAAATTCCGTCCCAAAAAATCTGTGGGGGAGTCATTGGAAGTTTGGGGAAAAAGTATCGGGTGATGGTGGATAGCCCGGGGAAAAAGGGGAGAGTGGGGTTTCCCCGCGGGCGAGATCAAGGGGGGGAGAAGAAGACGGGTTTTTCCTTTTATTGGGGGTGGGCTCAGTTAGACCCAAAACATCCAAAATTCCTGGAGTATAGAGTACGTTCTACGAGAAGTAAGCAGCGATCTCAGGAAAAAGCAATGAAAGAAAGCTCAGGAATTGAAAAAAAAATGGCCCCTGCTTCCACCCCAAAGATATGGGAAAAAAAAGGGGCCTTCTTGGGAGGGGGGAGTAACAAGCTGAAACACGAGGGGTGAGAGGGGCAAATTCGTTTGCTAGGGCTGAGGGCCAAGTGTAAACCCCCGGACAAAAAAGGGGTAGAGACCACTCAGAACAACCAGTGACTTGGGGACAGGGGACTCAAAACCCCCGCAACAACCGGGGGACGGTCTGGGGGGGTTTTTTTACCCCGGGGGGGGAAAAAAAAGGGGGCCAAAATTCTCCCGCTGGGGGGGGGAGGCCAACCCCAAGAGGTAATTTTTGCAAGGCCCAAAACGACTGAGATCCCCCCCTCATTTGGGAAAAAAGGTAAAAATGGGGACCTGTCTCAGGCCCGGGGGGTTTTGGAAAGGGGGGGTTTTCAACCCACAAGTTTAAAAAAGGGGGGAAGGAAGGGGAAAAAAGACAAGGGGGGCCTGGGGGCCTTAAAATTTTCTAAAATTATGCAGGGGAAGGCATGAGAGGAGGGAAAAACCAGTCCCTTTATGGTGCTAAATGGAAAGTATTTTCCCCAGACTTTTCCCGGGTGGGGTAAAAAAAGTTGTTCGGGATTTTGTAGTCCCTAAAGTTTTTGATTTTTTGTTAAGGGTGAACCTACGGGGTTTGCTTTTTTGAGCTGGGGGGGATTTTTTAAAACCCCACATACCCACCCCTGGTGGGGAGAATAAAGTTACATCGGTGTTTTTTTTTTGGGGGAAAGGGCCGTGATGAGGGCAAAAACAGGTGACCAGACCAAAAGGGTTCAAGCCTTTTGGGGGGGGGAGTGGGTACGGTATTTAAAAACAGGTTTTTGGGGGATGGTGAGGGGGTTGATTGGGACGAGGGGGCCCCTGGAAATCGGGTGATACTGTGGAATGTGTCCTGAAAAAGGGGGTCTGGGGAAATTCCTGGAAGGTCGGGGTTTGGAAGATCCTGGGGTTTTGGGGGGGTTTTTCCCCCAAAAACTGGGAACTTTTGGGAAATTTGGGGGCCCGGGGTGTTGGGGGGGGGGGGGTGAAAACACCCCACAGGGGGCTTGTGGTGCAGAGCCGTGACGGCCCACCCGAGAACCCGGGGTTTTGTTGAGGAACTTGGCTGGGGTTTTTTCCCGGAAATGAATTTTTTTTTCAGTGTGTCAGTGAGCCGAACGAGCCAACCACCCGGAAATGACACCTGGGGGGCCCTGCTGGGGGCCGCCGCTTTGTCAAAATCCGGGCCCCTGCAAGGGGGGGTCGGGAACAGGTTTTTTTTTTCGGAATGCATTTTTTATTTTTGTTTAAGTTTCGTACTGGTTAAAAAAGACATAAACAGGGTTTTTTTTTTTTACTTAATGCCCGTGGTTGCCCCCCTTTCGCGCCCAGCCCCCGCCCACCAAACGGATCCCCCCCAAAAGATACTGATTTTTTTTGTTTTGCCTCCAAAAATATTTCCCCTGACAGGGGCATACAGAAAAACACGGGAAAAGCCAAACCGAAAGTCTTATTTATTGGGTTTTTTCTATTATTTAAAATTTTTATAAACGCAAATATTCCAGGCCCTTTTTTTTGTGAAGGGGGGGTGACATTTAAAAAAAGGCAAGTACAAATCCAAACAACAGGCAAAACGGGGGACGGGGGAGAGGAACCCCGCCCCCCGGGGGGCCCCAAAAAAAATAGCGTAGGTCCCTTTTTCTTTTTTAAAACCCCAGAGCAAAGCAACTACGGGGGCGGGGATTTCAGGCTGGAAGGGGGCCAAAAAATTTTTAAAGAACCTTTTCCAGCTTTATAATACCAGGCCCCTCAGTCCCGCTTACCTTTGATGGGGTTTTTAAAAATAGTGGGGTCCCTCCAAAAAAAAAAACGGGGGGTCCACCACCTTTAAAAAAAACTCGCACCCCCCCCCAAATTTTCCCCCCAAAGACGCTAAAAATTTTTCATTTTACCTCTCTTCCCCCCCACTCTATAGGGTGGCAAAAGGGGGAATAGGGGTTTGGGACCTTTGATTGTCCCCGACATCAACCCACGGCTTTTTAATGAAAAGCACTATAACACCTACCCAAATTAAAAACCTAAAGTTCATAGTAAATAAAAAAAGAGCCAAAAAAATCCCCTTTTAATTTTTAAAAAAAAGGACAACTCCTTTTTAAAAAATCTTAAAATTTAAACCCCAAATTTTCGCATCACTTAAACCACCGAAGCCCTCGTTTTTTCCCCCAAGAGAAATAAAAGAAAAAACCAAAAAGATCCAACCTGTCCCCAAAAAGATTACTCCCCGTCCCACACATTTTCCCCCTGCTACATCTGGATGCCTTTTTGGGTGAACGGTGGCATTATGCCACCATCCACCTGGGCCCTGGACACAGGGAGCTTGAACGAGCTGCTGATCCCGGGGGAAATGGGGGATGGGGGGTCACGGCACGCAGTTCCCGTGGACAAACTGACCGGAAAAATTGCTATGACCAATTAAAACCCCCCTCCCCGCGGTCACATGCATGGCAGTTCTCACCGCAGCTAGCTCATCGCGATGCCATGGGCCAGGTGTTCTGAACCCCTGAAAAAGAAAGGGAAATTGAGCCAAGAAACCCCGGGCCCCCCGCATGAAGCCCCCCTCAGGAGAGGGGGCCACCGAGGGGGACAGCGAGATCACTAAGGGGGGGGGACCTTTCCCCCCTCAGCGAGCGACGGGTCCCACTGCCCCCCAAAACCCCCCGTTCTGGGCATGCTGACACCCAGGCCCAAGACCCCGCTCCACCCCCCCACTGCCTCATTTTTTGCAGAAAATTTAAGGGGCCCCGTCTTTTCCCCAAACCCCCGGTGGGATTCCGACAAAAATTTTTCTGAGACCGCTGCTGCAGACTTCTCCCCGGGCCCCCCACCGGGGGCCCGGGGATCAAGTAAAAAAAAAGGCGCAAAAAACGTGCACGAATCTCTTTGAAACCTTTTTCCCCTTTAAAATGCAAGTTGCACTTTTTAGGAAATGTTCTGTGTCCCCCATTTTTTTCACGGTGCATTTGGGTTTTTTTTCCATGGTCTATTTAGGGGGGCGATCGTGGTTTCGTATTTTTGTAACAAATTTTTATTTTGTAGGTTTCCCCGGTTGCAGAAAGAAATCTCCCTTTTATCCTTTTAGTCGCTTGTGACCCCAGCTTTGCCAATCTATTTTTTCCTATGTTGTTTTTTCCTCTTTCAAACCCGCCATTTTTTTTGGGGGGGTTCCTATTTTCTTTGGGGATCTGCTGGGGGGAAAACTTTACTTTCGCCTTTGGGGAGTTATCTTCGGCGTGCGGGGGTTAGACAATGAGGAACCCCCAAGACCCCCATTTTTTCTTTTTGGGCGCAACCATCATTTCCCAAAACCATGTTCGTCCCCCGCGTTTTTGCCCTCCTCGCTACCGAAAAAACGGAAGGGGTTTGAAGAGCAAGGCCCTCTGGGGTTTTAAAAGTCAAACCCTTTTCCAGAGAGGAAGGGGAATCGGGGATCACTGACTGGAGAAAAAGGGGGTTCCCCCCCTTTGACCGGTGAAAATTGTTCTGGGTTTGGGGGTTCCCCGGTTCATTTGAATTTTTGGGTGTTTGCCTGCATCTGTGTTCAGAAAATTTTCTGCTTTTTTTTGTGCTTGTATTTGAATTTTTGCAATTTTTTGGAGGCAGAGGTCCCTCCCGGGCCTTCCCTACAGTTTTTTTGTAGCCACTGTTGTTTTTTTTTTTTTCTTTTCCCCGCTTTTCACGGTGCAGCTTGTTTTTTCCATGAATTTTTTTAGTGGGGGCGAGATTTTGGATTCCATTTTTGTAATAGAATTGTTGGTTTTTTTAGGTTTTTGGGTTTAGAAAATAACTCTCCTGTCCTTCCATTTTAGCTTTTTTGGGGCCCCCCGTTTTCAATCTGTTTTCTGCCGCTTTGTGTTTTTCCCTTTTCTAACCCCCATTTATTTGGGGCTGTATTCCTTGGGGCTGCCCGGGAGTTAGCTTTTCCCTTTTTTTTTCTTTTAGGTATAGACTCTCGGGGTGTGCGGGGGGTTTTTTCAAGTAGAACCTCCCAACCCGGTACCTATTTGGGTTTTCTTTTCGCAACCCCTTTTCCCCCAACTCGGTGTTCGGCCCCGGTGTTGTTCCGTCCCCCAACCTTCATAAAAAAAGGGGGGGTAAGGAGGGTCAAAATAACCCTTTTAAGTTTTGCTGTTTTGTATATTTGTTTTTCTTTGAAATAGAAAATGGTTATTTTCTGCTAAAATGTATTCAATGTTATAATAGGATAGTGCAGTATTTTGTTTGTCCCAAATGGTAGTAAGATTCACTACGTGTCATAGTATTATTAGTAAAAGTGTAAAAAATTTTCCCTCTTCAAAAAAGGGATTTGTACCTATACCCCACCTTTGGAAGTAGCGACCTACAATCACAATCAACCCTTTAACGGTCTTGTAATAAACTTTTGGAAAAAAGGGAAATCAAATCCCTTTTGAGACGGGGTGTTGGACTGTTGGAAATAGCGTGGGAAGTTTGATGTAAGGAGTGTGTTGATTAAGTTAGTGTAAGAAGGAAACATGAAGGGGGCAGCCCGAAGTTCCCAAGGGGGTCTGTGCCCTAGACACCATGCGCTACGCAACGTTGTGAGAAAAGTGAGAACCCGGGCACATTTGAGGGGGTCTGTAGGGATGGAGCCCCCCGGAAAAGCTACATTTTCACAGCAGCAGGAAAAAGGGAAAAAAAGGGGCGTGTCCAAAAGTGGGGGCGCAAATTTTTGATGGGCGATCCTAAAAAATTTGGGGAGCTGGAAAGTCTGAGGCGAAAAAAATGACGGACCCTTATGTACGAGGCCTTTAGGAATGCTGCCCGTAAGGCGCTTTTAAACCGTAAGGCTTGGGGCAAGAAACAAAAAGGGGGAAAAAGGGGGAATCTTGTGGACGAAAAGTAACGATGTCCACCCCGGAAAAAAAAAAAAAATTTGATATCACCGCCAAACGAAAAAAATGTACTACAAAAGGGGAAAAATAGTGGAAAAAAAAAATTGTCGGGTTGTTTTTTTTTTTTTTTCTTTTTTTTTCATTTTTCCCCTTTTTTCTGGTGCGAGGGGGAAAAATTTTTTTTTTTCCAAAAGGGTTTCCCAAGTTGTCGGCCCATGTGGATCAGCTTCCCATGAGGTTAGTTTTCCTTTTTTCGGGTTTTCCTTTGGGAACCTAGAACCCATGCCAATTTTTTTTGGGGGGATCGATCTTTTCAAAAATAATGCAAGTTTTTTTCCCCTTAAGGGGCCTAAGTCCTCAGGGAACGCTGCCAGCATTAAAATTGTCACCCCCGCTGGCGCGCCCTCGGTTTGGGGCTTTTTCCCTGACCCTGGGGGCCTGTTTTAATGATATTATGTACTTTTTGGGGGTTGGGGTTATTGAAAAGATAAACCAAAGTAGATCAAGCTAAAAACCCTTTCATTAAACAGGTTTTAAAAAGGCGGTTGTACGCAAAAATTTCGAAAGAGGCAGCCCTGACCAAAGGGAATATATCTTTGGAGCCCTTTTAAAGGGAAAAGGGGTCTGTCAAAAAAGAAAAACTTTTATGGGGGGTTTCCCCCTTTTCCCCGGTCCAAGTTTCTATGTTTTGGGGCCCTTAAAAATTACAGACGTTTGCGTGAGCCAAGTTTTTGTGAGATAGTATTCCCTTGGAGCCCCCGAGCCTGCAGTGTGATGGGTTCTTCGGGGGCCGGTCTGATTTCTAGGCCAAGGGTTTGTTCTCTGTGGGACGCCTCCTCTTTTCCGGCCCCCAAAGGGGGGGGAAAATTTTGCGCGCCAGTTTTTTGGGTTTTTCAACAAATTTTGTTGTGTTTCCCCCATTTGCCCTGTCCACTTTTGGTAGTTTTTGATTTTGGGGCAGCTATTAACCTATGGATTTTACTTTTCCAAAATTGGGCTTTCCCCCATCCCCCGGAAACTTTCTTTTGGGATTTATTATACCCTTTGCGGGAATAAACCCCCTTTTTCCCCCTCAGGGAAAAAGAGGGTTGAACCCGATCATCAGGAATTCAAAAATTTTGGTGTTTTCTAATTTCATGACATTATTGTCTGGGGTTTTCCCCTTTGGTTACGACCCCTAACCCTTTTTGGGTTGGAATCTGTTCTGGCCGTGGGGGTTGCCCCTTTTGTTAAAATTTTTCACCCCTTTTTTTTGCCTTCCCCCCGTTCATATGTCCCGACTTTTTGAGATTTTTCGATGTGGTTTTGAAATTTGTCTGCGCCTTTTCCCCCTCACAAAGCACAATTCGCATTAGTTAGTGCCGGGGGAAATTTCCTAACCCTTTTTAAATTTCGCCTGAACACATGATGCATCTTTTCAAGAGTCATTTAAAGGGCATTCACCCTCCCCTTCACCCTTGGGCGCCGTTTTTTTTTGTGGCCAAAAAGGATGGTTATTGAGGGTTTTTGTTATGCCTCCTAATAAGATCACGGAAATACAATATCCTTTTCCCCTTTATTTTGACCTGTTTTTCCCCAAGGAAAGGTAGTTGTTACCAACTTTTCCCCAGGGGGGGGATAAATTTCATTTCCGGGGGTGAAGGAAGAGTTTTTACCGGGGGCATTTTGATCTTAGTAGTTTGTGAATGACCGGGCTCCCCCTTGGGGTTTTTGACGACGAACCTTCCCCGGGAATAATTTGGGGCACGACTGGATAAAGGGAGGTTCCCCCCCGTGGCGCCGGCCAAAATTTTTTTGGGGCCAATTGTTTTCCCGGTTTTTGGGAAATTTGCTGGGGTCTGCCGGTTGCTGCTTTCGATAAGTTTTTCGTTTTTTCTCTTGTGCTTGCTATTTGCATATTTTTTTTGACATTTGTGGAATGCCGGTTCTCCTGGGCCTGTGCTCTTAAATTTTGTCTGTATATTGCTGTTTTTATTTTGCTTTTCTTCTTTAGCGGTGGGGCCCTTTTGTTTGTCCACATGAGATCTGTTTTTAGTGGGTGGCGAGATGTGTGATCTCAGTATTTTGAATCAAAATTGTTGGATTTTTTTTGGGGTTTTTTCTGTTCAGAAAAAATCTCTGCTGTCTCCCTATTTTTCGGGTTTGGCCCGCTTGCTTCTTTTTTTCTTGTGCCCCGTGTTCTTCTTGTCTAACCCCCATTAAAAGTTGGGTTTCCCATTTTCTTGGGATCTGCTTGGGGCAGATAGCTTCTTTTCTCCCTTTAGGGCACAGTTATCTCAGCTGTGACGGACTTCTGGTAAGAAAAAAAAGCTCCACGCTACCTCTAGTTGTGTTTTTTTTTTTTAGAATCTGAAACCCCATAATTTTAAAAAATTTCTCAGGTGTTCGGGGCGTTGGCTGTTTTTCCCGTCCCCTCACTACAAACAAAAAACAGTATCCCCGCCCCAAACTGAAATTGTTGTACTCACAGAAGGGAAAAATAGTGTGAAAAAAAAAAGTGTCGGATTTTTTTTCTTCTGTTTGTTGCATTTTTTCCTTGGTGCTGAGGGATTTTTTTTCTCAATGGAGTTTGCACAGTTTCTACCGTGTGATAGCTTCCCACTGAGGTTCCGGAAATTGCTACCTTATGCTAGTTCCCGTTGTGGAACATAGGTTCCCATTCCCCCCCAAAAGATTTGTTTTGGGGTCGGCTAAATTTCCCTTATTAAAAAATAATGAAAGTTGTTTTTTTCCCTTTTAAGCCTAATTCCTCGGAGCGCACCCAAAAGCGGTTCAATTTTGTCATCCCCTCCTGCGTGCACCTCAGGTTTGGGGTTTTTTCCCTGACACCGGGGGATCCTGTTTTGAATGATACGATGTATTTTTTAAGGTCGGGGTTACTGTACGATGAACCTAACGTCATTGTTTCAGCTGAAAAAGACCTTTTTGCATTAAATCAGGGTCTTGAAGATCGTGAGTTGTACTGTTAGAAATTCCGAAAGTGGCAGTCCTGACCAAATGGAATGATGATGCTTTGGCAGCCTTTTCGGAAGGGCTGTCAGAGAATGTAAAGGATGTTATAGTGATCCCTGTTCTCTCTGGTCTCATGATCTATGTCATGGCTATTAAAATTTGAAGACGTTTGCGGGGAGCGCAGAGGTATGTGTGAATGGTTTTGCCTTGTGAGCCAGCTCCTGGGCCCATGCAGTGCGATGGAGTGACTTCTGGGGCACAGCGTCATGAATTTCGAAAGCGCAATGGGTTATGTTTTCTACTGGTGGTGAATGCCTCTCATGCTCATTTCCGTCTGTCCTAAGCAGGGAAGACGTTTTGCGCGCTCAATTATCTTGGGTAGTGTTCAGACTAAATTTCTGTTGGTGTTACCCTCATTTGCTCCAGTCCACATTTTCGGCTCAGGCTTTTTGTTGATTCAGGAGCAGCTATTAACCTGATGGATTTTGACTTTGCCAAACGTTGTGGCTTTCCATGATACCCCTGCGGAAGTCTATTCTTTACTGGGGATTGATTATACCCTTTGGCGGAGAATAAACCCAATTTTCTTACTACAGGTGATAATGAGGTTGAACCAGATCATCAGGAGAGTTCAAATATCTGTGTGTTGCATAATCTGCATGACATTGTTGTACTGGTTTTCCCTTGGTTACAGACTCATAATCCTGTTATGAATGTTTTGGAAATGAATTCTGATCAGAAGCTCCCTCGGTGGGTTTCAAACAGTACTGAACCATTCAATGAGATTGGCAATCAGGATTCACAGACTGACTTATATAAGGGAGGTTCCCTCCCATCATGGTTGCCGATGATCAATTGTTTCTGTCTCAACTGTGGTTCCTGGTTCACTTGGAAGCTTGCTGAGTCTTGCCTCTTCTTCTGCTTTCAGATAAGATATTTTTTTTTTGTGCTTACCATTTGCCATATTTCTCTGCATTTCTGTGAGGGTTTGCCAAGTTTCCCCCCCCAGGGGGCTTGGGCTCCATCTAGTTCTCTGGAGCCATTGTTATTTGTTCATTTGCCTTTTCCAGTTTTTTTCAGTGGGTGCAGCTTAGTTTTGTTACACCAGAGAACTGATTTAGGTGGTTTGAGGTCGTGTGATTTTCAGGTGTTTTTGAAATCAGTAGCGTTGGCATTTTTTAGGGTTTTTTTTGGATTGCAGTGAGTATCCTTTTCTGTCTAGCAGATTGGGACCCAGCGTTTGCTCATACTATTTTCTGTCTGGGTCTGTATTTCTTTGTCTAACCGCCATTACATGTTTGGGGGCTTCATATGTTCTTTGGGGATCTGCTCCGGGCAGATAGCTTCCTCTTTCTATCTTTAGCTGTAGTTAATCTCTCAGCTGTGACGAGGCGTCTAGGACCAACGTAGGAACGCTCCACGGCTGCCTTTTAGTGTGGTTGTTAGTCAGGTACTGCAATCCAATAAGTTCCCCAAACCCCTCTGGTGTATTTGCCGTTTTTTGCCTGCTCTCCTCAGCTACCGAAAACATAACATAATCCTCTTTGGATTGGAAATCTGTGTCTGTGACAAGTTGGGGTTGCCAATGTGTAATACTGACACTCCTGTTTTCTCTGCCTCTCCCCAGTCTCAGGATGTCCCTGACTTTTTGACTTTTTTCTGATGTGTTTAGTGAAAGTAAGTCTGCGTCCTTACCTCCTCACAGAAGCTACGATTGCGCTATTGAGTTAGTGCCTGGTGGTAAATCTCCTAGGGGTTGCCTTTTTAACGTACTGTATCTGAACCCCGATCTATGCGATCTTATATCAAGGAGTAATGGAGAAGGGGCATATCAGACCATCCTCTTCACCCTTGGGCGCCGTTTTTATTTGTGGCCAAAAGGATGGTTCATTGAGCCGTGTTATTGAATTATCGCTCCTGAATAAGATCACTGTGAAATATCAATATCCGTTACCTTGATTTCTGACCTGTTTTCCAGAGTGAAAAGTCTAGTTGGTGTACCCAAACTTGACCTCGGGGGCGTATAACCTTATTCGCATTAAGCACGGGATGAATGGAAGACGGCGTTAATACCCCAGTGTCACCTGTCTAATGATATGTATACAATGTCAGTAAACTATTAATACAGGAACAACACTCTATACAACAACTAGTATAGCAACATCAGCATGTACGTATAGAATAGATTTACCTGACACGATATCTGCTGAACCAGGGTTAATCTTGAGGACTTGATGAGCTGAAACAGGAAAGAGGTGGACCGGGATCTAACCTGACCCTAAACTGGGGTCCTAACTAATCCCTCACCTTGGAGGTACTGATAATGGTTCAGAGGTCCAAGTCACCAACCTAACCCTGTCTCCTATCAGACCCTGAACCCTGTAATCAGTCCTAAGAAGGATCCTGACTACCACCAAAGGGATATGGCTGATCTTAGCTAAATACACAGATTAGACATATAAGACAGACAGGATAACACTCGCTTGCATACACACTCAAACACCAAAGGAACATAAATGGTCTGGGAAATAAACTCTAACCAAGTTGAGCTTAGAAACAACTAAGGAGCTCACAACTAAAGTCTATACAGATTCATTCCTATCTGTGGTCTGCATGAAGGTTCACTGGCAACTCCCCAAGCAGACAACCAGGAATTAAAGGAAACCAATCAACAAATAATCAATTGCAGCCGGGAGAAACTGCACCCAGTCCCAGCACCAAGCACAGACAGAATTAACTCCCTAGCTGCCAAACACAAAGAAACAGCAGCTCAGCTGTGAGAAGTCAAAATGTGCAACCGTGACGATCTTCGTGGCAATGCACACATGACAGTACCCCCCTTCTACGAGGGGCCTCCGGACCCTCAGGGCCAGGCCTGCCCGGGTGAGTCTGTGGAAGGTCCGAACCAAACGATCTGCGTTAACATCAGACGCAGGGACCCACGTCCTCTCCTCTGGACCATACCCCTTCCAATGCACCAAGTACTGAAGGGACCGGCGATTCAGACGTGAGTCAATGATCTTTGATACTTGAAATTCCAAGTTACCATTGACCAACACAGAGGAGGAGGTAGAAGTGACGGTATGACTGGTGCCACATACCTTTTAAGTAATGACTTTGGAACACATTATGAATTTTAAACGTAGAAGGGAGGTCCAGACGAAATGCCACAGGATTAATTATGGAACTGATCCTGTACGGCCCGATGAATCTGGGACCCAGTTTCCAGGAGGGCACTTTAAGTTTTATATTCCTGGTAGACAACCATACCAGATCGTTCACATTCAGATCTGGACCAGAAACTCTCCACACAGAAGCAAGTGACGACGAGAAACGCTCCTCCTCATAACCCCAGAAGGGCCCCCCCCATTGAAAGTACAAAACTGAGGATGAAAACCATATGCCCCAAAAAACGGGGACTTACCAGTGGACTCGCTCCGCCTGTTGTTAAGAGCGAACTCTGCCAGAGGCAAGAAAGAAGACCAGTCCTCTTGGTTCTCTGAGACAAAACACCGGAGATATGTCTCTAAGCTCTGATTCAGACGCTCTGTCTGACCATTGGTCTGCGGATGAAAAGCCGAGGAAAATGACAATTGCATCCCCCGACGTAAACAAAATGCCCTCCAAAATTTGGACACAAACTGAACCCCCTATCTGACACCACATCAGAAGGCAACCCATGAAGTCTAACGATCTCCCTAATGAACACCTGCGCCAGAGTTTTCGCATTAGGGAGTGCAGGAAGAGCAACGAAATGTGCCATCTTACTGAACCTGTCAACAACCACCAGTATGACAGTATTCCCTGACGACGGAGGAAGGTCCGTAATGAAGTCCATAGATAAATGAGTCCATGGACGCTCCGGAAGTTTCAAGGGTAAAAGGGTCCCAGACGACGGGTATGAGGGTTTTAGAGCGAGCACACACCCCACATGACGCGACAAAAGTTATAACATCTTTATTAGCATTAGGCCACCAAAAACCGCGAGAAAGGAGATCAAAAGTAGCCTTACTCCCTGGATGTCCTGCTAGAGTTATGATGTGCCTCAATAACCTTTTGTCTCAACAGATTTGGGACAAACAGTCTCCCTGGAGGTCCTGCAGGGGCGTCCCCCTGAGCCTCTAACACCTCCTCCTCAAGCTCAGAACATACAGCCGACACTACCACCCCCTCCTGAAGGATAGGACTCGGGTCATCCATTTCCCGGCCCCTGGGAAACTGCGAGACAAGGCATCAGCCTTTACATTCTTAGACCCCGGGCGATAAGTGACGACAAAATTAAACCTGGTAAAAAACACGACCATCGAGCTTGTCTGGAATTCAGACGCTTAGCGGATTCCAAATACAACAGGGTTCTTGTGATCAGTAATAACGGTAACCGGTGGACTGCCCCCTCCAAAAAGTGACGCCATTCTCAAAGCTAACTTAATGGCCAAAAGTTCCCTATTGCCGATATCATAATTCCTTTCGGCGGACGACAATTTCTTAGAAAAGAAAGCGCACGGATGCCATTTACCAGGGACGGACCCTGGGACAATATAGCACCCACCCCTACGTCAGACGCATCCACCTCCACAATGAACGGCTGAGATGCATCTGGTTGGATGAGAACGGTGCCGAAGCAAAACATTTCTTCAAAGAGGAAAAGACTTGACAAGCTTTGTCCAACCATTTAGAAAAATCCGTCCCTTTTCTTGTCATGTCAGTGAGAGGTTTGACGACAGATGAGAAATTACAAATAAATTTCCGGTAGTAGTTAGCAAACCCCAAAAAAACGCTGCAGAGCCTTAAGATCCCCTGGCTGATCCCATTCAAGCACTGCTCTCTACCTTTTCAGGGTCCATACGGAAACCGGAGGCTGACACCAAAAAACCAAAAACTGAAGTTCCTGTACGGCAAATACACACTTCTCCAGTTTGGCGTATAATTTATTGTCTCGCAAGATCTGCAACACCTGTCTCACATGCTCCTGATGAGACACAAGATCTGGCGAGTAAATTAAAATGTCGTCCAAATATACAACCACAAACAGCCCCACAAGGTGACGAAAAATGTCATTAACAAAATGTTGGAATACTGCTGGTGCAGTAGTCAGACCAAAAGGCATGACTAGGTTCTCATAATGTCCCTCCGGCGTGTTAAACGCCGTTTTCCACTCATCCCCCTCTTTTATCCTAATCAGATTATACGCCCCCCTGAGATCCAATTTAGAAAACCATTTGGCGCCAACAATTTGATTGAAGAGATCAGGAATAAGAGGGAGTGGATACGGATCTCGAACAGTAATCCGATTAAGTTGCGGAAATCCAAGCAAGGGCGTAGGCCTCCATCTTTCTTCTTCACAAAGAAGAACCCCGCGGCTACTGGGAAGATGAAGGTCTAATATGCCCTTTGGCCAGACTTTCAGAAATATAATCTTTCATAGCCTGCCTCTCAGGACCAGAAAGATTATACAACCTAGCTTTAGGCAACTTAGCATCAGGAAGGAGAGTAATAGAGCAGTCATACACGCGATGAGGAGGCAACTCCTGACACCCCTCCTCAGAGAAAACATCCCCAAAATCCTCCAAAAAGGAGGCAATGTACTAGGCACGACCGCACTGATGACTGTGTTCATGCAGTTGCTTTTGCAAAACTCACCCCATTGGCTTATTTCTCTGGACTGCCAATTAATCACAGGTTATGTTTAACCAACCAAGGAAGTCCCAACACAATGGGAGTAGGTAGACCCTCCAACACATAACAAGATAATTGTTCCCTATTGTATTGCCCCTACCCGAAGGTCAATGTTATGAACCTCATGAACAAAGCTACTTGGCCGAGAGGCCTGGCGTCAATGGAGAATATAGGGATCGGTTTGACCAATACACTCAGATGCATACCTTGAGCCTGAGCAAACTGAGCGTCAACCAGATTAGCCCCGGAACCACTATCAAGAAGAACAGACAATCTCTCCACTTCTGTACCAACTACCACCTCCACTGGTACAAGGAACTGAGAAGAACTGGCGGATGAAATACATACTCCCAGGTTGTCGTCCACCACACAACCTGGGATTAACAGTTTTTCCGGCGACTTTTGGTTCAACAAGGCACGGGATGGACATTCTCCAACAAAATGTCCCTCTTTCCCGCAGAAAAAACATCTTCTAGTCCTGCGGCGTACCGCCAATCCCCTCCTACGAAATGATGTCCCTCCCAACTGCATAGGCTCATCCGAACAGACAAGGGGAACCTCAACATAAGGACTTTAGTGGTAGGTGGAGAAACAACAGGGAGTGGGTTACCTCACCCCTCTCCCGAAGCCGTCTATCAGTACGAATAGCTAAGGCCATAGCAGCCTCCAGAGTAGGAGGAGACTCATACTGAGCCAAAACGTCTTTTAATTTATCAGAAAGCCCATGACAAAACTGGCTCCTAAGAGCTGGGTCATTCCACTGAGTATCTGTGGCCCATCTACGAAACTCAGAAGCAAATTCCTCTGCCGGACGATCTCCCTGCTGTATCTTACGTAATTTTGTCTCAGCAAGAGAGACCT
This sequence comes from Oophaga sylvatica, assembly GCA_033576555.1. Lineage (NCBI taxonomy): Eukaryota > Metazoa > Chordata > Amphibia > Anura > Dendrobatidae > Oophaga > Oophaga sylvatica. The sequence goes on from JARQOD010006226.1 coordinate 15,320, forward strand.
GATCTGGGTCATCATATACCAATCCCAGGGCAGTAAAAAATTGATCTACAGACAGTAGAGCCGGGGATCCCGGAGGAAGGGAAAATGCCCAGGATTGAGGGTCCCCTTGCAGAAGTGAGATAACAATTCCCACTCTCTGCTCCTCACTCCCTGATGGTCGAGGCGAAGCCGAAAATACAATTTACATGCCTCCCGGAAGGTAAAAAATTTGTCTCGCCCACCAGTGAACCTGTCCTGGAGAGCAACCTTAGGTTCAACTCTGGTTTGCTCCAGGGAGACAAAACTTTGGACTTAATGTCCGTCAGCTCCATGGATAATCCCTGCAACTGCAGAGCCAGCTGGCTACTGGATCCATGGTAACTGGAGATAATTTTTAAGGCCAGTGAAAATGTCACGCTGTCTAATGATATGTATACAATGTCAGTAAACTATTAATACAGAACAACACTCTATACAACAACTAGTATAGCAACATCAGCATGTACGTATAGAATAGATTTACCTGACACGATATCTGCTGAACCCAGGGTTAATCTTGAGGACTTGATGAGCTGAAACAGGAAAGAGGTGGACCGGGATCTAACCTGACCCTAAACTGGGGTCCTAACTAATCCCTCACCTTGGAGGTACTGATAATGGTTCAGAGGTCCAAGTCACCAACCTAACCCTGTCTCCTATCAGACCCTGAACCCTGTAATCATCCTAAGAAGGAAACCTGACTACCACCAAAGGGATATGGGCTGATCTTAGCTAAATACACAGATTAGACATATAAGACAGACAGGATAACACTCGCTTGCATACACACTCAAACACCAAAGGAACATAAATGGTCTGGGAAATAAACTCTAACCAAGTTGAGCTTAGAACAACTAAGGAGCTCACAACTAAAGTCTATACAGATTCATTCCTATCTGTGGTCTGCATGAAGGTTTCACTGGCAACTCCCCAAGCAGACAACCAGGAATTTAAAGGAAACCAATCAACAAATAATCAATTGCAGCCGGGAGAAACTGCACCCAGTCCCAGCACCGAGCACAGACAGAATTAACTCCCTAGCTGCCAAACACAAAGAAACAGCAGCTCAGCTGTGAGAAGTCAAAATGTGCAACCGCGACGATCTTCGTGGCAATGCACACATGACACCCAGAGGGGCATTTTGAGTACCTAGTGATGCCTTTTGGGCTCACTAATGCTCCTTCCGTCTTCCAATCCTTCATGAATGATATTTTTTAGGGATTTTGTGATAAATTTCTGATTGTTTATTTGGATGATATCTTGATTTTTTCCAACTACTGGAACTCTCATGTGAAACATGTTCGGACTGTGTTCCAGATTTTGAGAGAGAATGCACTGTATGTGAAGGATCAAAGTGTCTTTTTGGCATACAGAAGGTCTCATTTCTGGGATTCATTTTGTCTCCCGTCTGTTATTGAAATGGACCCGGTCAAGGTTCAGGCCATCTGTGATTGGGTTCAACCTACTTCATTAACCCCTTCACCCCCAAGGGTGGTTTGCACGTTAATGACCGGGCCAATTTTTACAATTCTGACCACTGTCTCTTTATGAGATTATAACTCTGGAACGCTTCAACGGATCTTCGCGATTCTGAGATTGTTTTCTCGTGACATATTGTACTTCATTTAGTGGTAAAATTTCTTCGATATAACTTGCGTTTATTTTTGAAAAAAACGCAAATATGGCGAAAATTTTAAAAATTTTGCAATTTTCAAACTTTGAATTTTTTTTTCCCTTAAAACAGAGAAATATGTCACACAAAATAGTTAAGAAATAACATTTCCACATGTCTACTTTACATCAGCACAATTTTGGAACCAAAATTTTTCTTTGTTAGGAAATTAGAAGGGTTAAAAGTTGACCAGTGATTTCTCATTTTTACAACAAAATTTACAAAGCCATTTTTTAGGGACCACCTCACATTTGAAGTCACTTTGACAGGTCTATATGGCAGAAAATACCCAAAAGTGACACCATTAAAAAACTGCACCCCTCAAGGTACTCAAAACTACATTCAAGAAGTTTATTAACCCTTCAGGTGCTTCACAGGAGCTGAAGCAACGTGGATGGAAAAAATTATTATTTAACTTTTTAGCCACAAAAATGATCTTTTACAAACTTTTTTTTATTTTCACAAGGGTAAAAGGAGAAAATGGACAGATAAAGTTGTTGTGCAATTTCTCCTGAGTACGCCAATACCCCATATGTGGGGGAAAACCACTGTTTGGGCACACGGCAGAGCTCGTAAGGGAAGGAGCGCCGTTTGACTTTTTCAAGCTAAAATTGGCTGGAATTGAGATTGGATGCCATGTCGTGTTTGGAGAGCCCCTGATAGCCTAAACAGTGGAAACCCCCCACAAGTGACACCATTTTGGAAACTAGACCCCCTAAGGAACTTATCTAGATCTGTTGTGAGCACTTTGAACCCCAAAGTGTTTCACAAAAGTTTATAATGCCTGGGTGTGAAAAAAAAAAAAACAATTTTCCACAAAAATGATTTTTTAGTCCCAAATTTTTGATATTTCCCAAGGAAATTGGACCCCAAAACTTGTTGTCCAATTTGTCCTGAGTACGCTGATACCCCATATGTGGGGGGGGAAACTGTTTGGGCGCACGGCAGGGCTTGGAAAAGAAGCAGTAACGTTTTGAAATGCAAACATTGATGGGGGTCATGTTCCGTTTGTAGTGCCCCAGATGAGCCTAAACAGTGGAAACCCCCCACAAGTGACCCCATTTTGGAAGCTAGACCCCCTAAGGAACTTATCTAGATCTTTGGTGAGCACTTTGAACCCCCAAGTGCTTCACACAAGTTTATAATGCCCGGGCATGAAAATAAAAAATCCTATTTTTTTCCCACAAAAATTATCTCTTAGTCACTAATTTTTTATTTTCCCATAGGTAACAGGAGAAATTGGACCACAAAATTTGTTGTCCAATTTGTCCTGAGTACGCTGATACCCCATATGTGGGGGGAACCACTGTTTGGGCGCATGGCAGAGCTCGGAATGGAAGGAGCACTATTTGACTTTTTCCAACCAAAATTGGCTGGAATTGAGATTGGACGCCATGTTGCATTTGGAGAGCCCCTGATGTGCCTAAACAGTGGAAACCCCCCACAAGTGACCCATTTGGAAAACTAGACCCCCTAAGGAACTTATCTAGATCTTTGGTGAGCACTTTGAACCCCAAGTGTTTCACAAAAGTTTATAATGCTGGTGTGAAAAAAAAAAAAAACTATTTTTTCCACAAAATGATTTTTATCCCAATTTTTATATTTCCCAAGGAAATTGACCCCAAAACTGTATTGTCCAATTTGTCCTGAGTACGCTGATACCCCATATGTGGGGGGTAAACCTGTTTGGGTGCACGGCAGGCTTGGAAAAGAAGCAGAACGTTTGAATTTGCAAACAGATTGATGGGGTCCATGTCCGTTTGAAGCTCCCAGATCTGCCTAAACAGTGGAAACCCCCCACAAGTGACCCCATTTTGGAAAGCTAGACCCCTAAGGAACTTATCTAGATTTGGTGAGCACTTTGAACCCCAAGTGCTTCACAAAGTTTATAATGCCTCGGCATGAAAATAAAAAATCCTATTTTTTTTCTTACAAAAATTATCTTTAGTCACAATTTTTTATTTTCCATAGGTACAGGAGAAATTGGACCACAAAATTGTTGTCCAATTTGTCCTGAGTACGCTGATACCCCATATGTGGGGGGAAACACTGTTTGGGCGCATGGCGAGCTCGGAAGGGAAGTAGACTATTTGACTTGTTCCAACCAAAATTGCTGGAATTGAGATTGGGAGCCATGTGCATTTGGAGAGCCCCTGATGGCCTAAACAGTGGAAACCCCCCACAAGTGACCCCATTTGGAAAACTAGACCCCCTAAGGAACTTATCTAGATCTTTGGTGAGCAATTTGAACCCCCAAGTGCTTCACACCAAGTTTATAACGTAGAGCCGTAAAATGAAAAATATTATATTTTTTCACAAAATTGATCTTTTCACCCCAATTTTTATTTTCCCAAGGGAAACAAGCTCCAAAAGTTATTGTGCAATTTGTCCTGAGTGCGCTGATACCCCATATGTGGGGGTAAACCACTGTTTGGGTGCATGGCAGAGTTTGGAAGGGAAGGAGCGCCGTTTGACTTTTTCAACGCAGAATTGGCTGGATGCCATGTCGTGTTTGGAGAGCTCCTGATCTGCCTAAACAGTGGAAACCCCCCACAAATGACACCATTTTGGAAACTAGACCCCTCAAGGAACTTATCTAGATATGTGGTGAGCACTTTGAACCCCAAAGTGCTTCACAGAAGTTTATAACGTACAGCCGTAAAATAAAAAATTTTTTTTTTTTTTTTACAAAAATGATTTTTTAGCCCCCAATATTTTATTTTCACAAGGGTAGCAGGAGAAATTGGACCCAAAAGTTGTTGTCCAATTTGTCCTGAGTATGCTGATACCCAATATGTGGGAGTAAACTACTGTATGGGCGCACGTCGGGGCTCGGAAGGGAAGTAGTGACGTTTTGGATTGCAGACTTTGATGGAATGGTCTGGGGGAGTCATGTCGCATTTGGAGAGCCCCTGATGCGCCTAAACAGTGGAAACCCCCCACAAGTGACCCCATTTTGGAAAATAGACCCCACAAGGAACTTATCTAGATGTGTGGTGAGCACTTTGAACCCGAAGTGCTTCACAGAAGTTTATAACGTACAGCCGTAAAAATAAAAAATCCTTTTTTTTTTTTACAAAAATGATTTTTTCGCCCCCAATATTTTATTTTCACAAGGGTAACAGGAGAAATTGGACCCCAAAAGTTGTTGTCCAATTTGTCTTGAGTACGCTGATACCCAATATGTGGGAGTAAACTACTGTATGGGCGCACGTCGGGGCTCGGAAGGGAAGTAGTGACGTTTTGGATTGCAGACTTTGATGGAATGGTCTGGGGGAGTCATGTCGCATTTGGAGAGCCCCTGATGCGCCTAAACAGTGGAAATCCCCCACAAGTGACCCCATTTTGGAAAATAGACCCCACAAGGAACTTATCTAGATGTGTGGTGAGCACTTTGAACCCCGAAGTGCTTCACAGAAGTTTATAACGTACAGCCGTAAAAATAAAAAATCCTTTTTTTTTTACAAAAATGATTTTTCGCCCCCAATATTTTATTTTCACAAGGGTAACAGGAGAAATTGGACCCCAAAAGTTGTTGTCCAATTTGTCCTGAGTACGCTGATACCCAATATGTGGGAGTAAACTACTGTATGGGCGCACGTCGGGACTCGGAAGGAAGTAGTGACGTTTTGGATTGCAGACTTTGATGGAATGGTCTGGGGGCGTCATGTCGCATTTGGAGAACCCCTGATGCGCCTAAACAGTGGAAACCCCCCACAAGTGACCCCATTTTGGAAAATAGACCCCACAAGGAACTTATCTAGATGTGTGGTGAGCACTTTGAACCCCGAAGTGCTTCACAGAAGTTTATAACGTACAGCCGTAAAAATAAAAAATCCTTTTTTTTTTTACAAAAATGATTTTTTCGCCCCCAATATTTTATTTTCACAAGGGTAACAGGAGAAATTGGACCCCAAAAGTTGTTGTCCAAATTGTCCTGAGTACGCTGATACCCAATATGTGGGAGAAAACTACTGTATGGGCACACGTCGGGGCTCGGAAGGGAAGTAGTGACGTTTTGGATTGCAGACTTTGATGGAATGGTCTGGGGGCGTCATGTCGCATTTGGAGAGCCCCTGATGCGCCTAAACAGTGGAAACCCCCCACAAGTGACCCCATTTTGGAAAATAGACCCCACAAGGAACTTATCTAGAAGTGTGGTGAGCGCTATGAAGCCCCACGTACTTCACAGAAGTTTTATAACATACAGTCGTAAAAAACAAAAAAATCATTTTTTTTTTTACAAAAATGATTTTGTCGCCCCCAGTTTTTTATTTTCCCAAGGGTAACAGGAGAAATAGGCCGAATTGCACAATAACTCTTGTGGTCCAGAGTACGCTGATACCCCATATGTGGGGTAAACTACTGTTTGGGCGAATGGCAGAGCTCAGAAGTGAAGGAGCACCATTTGACTTTTTCAACGCAGAATTGGCTGGAATTGAGATCAGACGCCATGTCACATTTCGAGAGCCCCTGATGTGCCTAAACAGCAGAAACCCCCCAATTCTAACTCCAACCCTAACCCCAAACACCAATAACCCTAGTCCCAACCCTAACCACAAACCTAACCCTAACACACCCATAACCCTAATCCCAACCCTAATCCTAACGTTAGCGCCAACCCTAACCCTAATACTAACGTTAGCGCCAACCCTAACCCTAACTTTAGCCGCAACCCTAACCCTAACGGGAAAATGGAAATAAATACATTTTTTTAATTTTATTATTTTTCCCTAACTAAGGGGGTTATAAAGGGGGGTTTGATTTACTATTTATAGCGGGTTTTTGTGATTGGCAGCTGTCACGCTAAAAGACGCTTTTTATTGCAAAAAATAGTTTTTTGCATCACCACATTTTGAGAGCTATAATTTTTGCATATTTTGGCCCACAGAGTCATGTGAGGTCTTATTTTTTGCGGGACGAGTTGACGTTTTTATTTGTACCATTTTTGAGCACGTGACATTTTTTGATCGCTTTTTATTTCGATTTTTGGGTGGTTAGAATGAACAAAAATCAGCAATTCATGAATTTCTTTTGGGGGAGGCGTTTATACCGTTCCGCGTGTGGTAAAATTGATAAAGCAGTTTTATTCTTCGGGTCAGTACGATTATGGCGATACCTCATTTATATCATTTTTTTATGTTTTGGGGCTTTTATAGAATGAAAACAATTTTATATAAAAAATCATTATTTTTGCATCGCTTTATTCTGCGAGCTATAACTTTTTTATTTTTTCACTCATGATGCTGTGTGATGGCTCGTTTTTTGCGGGACAAGATGACATTTTCAGTGGTACCATGTTTATTTATATCGGTCTTTTTGATCGCGTGTTATTTCACTTTTTGTTCGGCGGTATGATGATAAAGCATTGATTTTTTGCTTCGTTTTTTTTTTTTTTTTTTAAGGGGTTCACTAAAGGGGTTAACTAGTGGGACAGTTTTATAGGGGGGGTCGTTACGGACGCGGCGATACCAAATATGTGTACTTTTATTGTTTTGTTTTTTTTATTTACAGGAAAAAATGAATTTATTGGGGAATATTTTTTTTTTTTTTATGATTTTTTTTTACACTTTTTATTTTTACTTTTTTTACTTTTTTACTTTGTCCCAGGGTGGGACATCACAGTATTTTATCAGATCGCTGGTGTGACAGTGTGCACAGCACTCTGTCACACCAGCGATCGCTCTGGCATCGCTGCAGGCTTCCCCAGCGCCTGCTCTCAGCAGGCACTGAGGAAGCCGCCTCCCTGCAGGACCCCGGCGCCATCTTGGATCCGGGGACCTGGAGGGAGGACGGACCCTCGGAACAGCGCGACACATCGCGCTGCTCTGAGGGTCTCAGGGGAGCGCGCAGGGAGCCCCCTGCCTGCGCGATCCTCCCCTGTGCCCCGGGTACACCGCGATCATGTTTGATCGCGGTGTGCTAGGGGTTAATGTGCCGGGAGCGGTCCGTGACTGCTCCTGACACACAGTCACGGGTGTCAGCTGTGATAATCAGCTGACACCCGGCGGCGATCAGCTGCGCTCCCCCGGGAGCGCAGCTGATCGCCCATGACGTACTATTCCGTCCATGGGAATTAGGTCCAGGGTCACATGGACGGAATAGTACGTCTGATGGCAGAGAGGGGTTAAAGGCTCTTCAGAGATTTTTGGGTTTTGCCAATTTTTATCGTAAATTCATTGGTAATTTCTCCGGTATTGTTAAACCATTGACTGATTTGACCAAAAAGGGTTCTGATGTGGTGAATTGGCCTCCTGAGGCAGTTTCTGCATTTCAGGAACTTAAGCAGAGATTCACTTCTGCTCCTGTTCTACGGCAGGCTGATGTTTCTCTACCGTTTCAGGTGGAGGTTGATGCTTCTGAAATTGGGGCAGGTGCCGTTTTGTCCCAAAGGGATCCAGAGACCTCTAAGAGTAACCCTTGTGCCTTTTTCTCTCGAAAGTTTTCTCCAACTGAACGTAATTATGACGTGGGTAATCGGGAGTTATTGGCCATGAGGTGGGCCTTTGAAGAGTGGAGACATTGGCTGGAAGGAGCCAAACATCAGGTGGTGGTCCTCACGAACCATAAGAACCTGGTTTATCTCGAATCAGCCAAGCGACTTAATCCTAGAGAGGCCAGGTGGGCCTTGTTTTTCACACATTTTAAGTTTGCGGTTTCTTTTCTTCCTGGAACTAAGAATGTTAAGGCGGATGCCCTCTCGAGGAGTTTCCTTGCGGACTCTCCTGAGTTATCTGATCCTGCTGTTATTTTGAAAGAGGGTGTAGTACTTTCTGCCATCTCGCCCAATTTGAGACTGGCTCTGGAGGGGTGTCAGGAGGATAAACCTGAGCGCTGCCCTGTTGGGAAAATGTTTGTCCCAGACCAGTGGAAGAAGAGTGTGATGTCTGAGATTCATTGTTCCGCGTTGGCTGGTCATCCCGGTATTTTTGGTACCAGAGACTTGGTGAGTCGGTCCTTTTGGTGGCCTACTTTGTCTCGTGACGTCAGGGAATTTGTGCAGTCCTGTGGGACTTGCTCTCGTTCCAAGCCTTGCTCTCGCTCTAGTGGTTTGTTGATGCCATTACCTGTGCCCAAGAGGCCATGGACCCATATCTCTATGGATTTTTTTTCCGACCTCCCTGTCTCTCAGAGAATGACCGTTATCTGGGTAATCTGTGATAGGTTTTCCAAGATGATACATCTTGTGCCATTACCTAAGTTGCCTTCCTCCTCCGAGTTGGTGCCTTTGTTCCTTCAGCACGTTGTTCGGTTGCACGGCATTCCGGAGAACATTGTGTCTGACAGAGGAGTCCAGTTTGTTTCCAGATTTTGGAGGATATTTTGTTCTAAACTTGGTGTTCAATTATCTTTCTCCTCTGCATTTCATCCTCAGACCAATGGACAAACCGAGAGAACAAACCAGACCTTGGAGACTTACCGTATTTTTCGTACCATAAGACGCACTTTTTTTCCTCCAAATTTGGGAGGAAAGTGTGGGTGCGACTTATGGTCGGAATGTAACATGTGGGGAGGGGAGCAGGGGCCAGCGGTGGAGTGAGATCACAGGAGGCAGGAAAATATCCCTCCGCTGCAGGAATCCAGCGCTGGGGAAACCACTGGTCCAGATACTTAAGTGGAGTGAATATTAATTAGCCGCTTCCCCGCCCACCTATCAGCTGAGCAGTGAGCGGGGAGCAGCAAATGACAGAGCCACATGGTTCCCCAGGCCTGATTCCTGCAGCAGCTGGGCAGATCGGTGTCTGAAGGAGAAGGAGGCAGCAGGAGCAGAGTGCAGCAGGAGGCATCGCATACCTGACAGCACAGGGGCTGTGCTGATGCGATGCTGAATGCCCCTGTGGAGGACCTGTGATGAGGTCATGAAGACGGCGGGCTGGAGCATCACATTAACACACAAAGCCCTGCCTCTTCATGATGTCATCACAGGTCCTTCAGACACACTGTACAACAGAGAATTAATTAAAAGGTTAGGCTACTTTCACACTTGCGTTTTTTTGCGCAGCGCATCGTGCGCACATGAAACGCATTAAAAAAATGCATGCAAATGCTTATAAACGCCTCGATATTTAGTCGCATCAGCGTGCGCATTACGACTAAAAAACGCAGCGTTTGTATGCGATTTCAAGCGTTTTTGCATGCATTTGCCTTTTTTCGGCGCATGGGTTGTCTACGTGTCACATTTCTATCAACTCTGTCTCTATCATCTCTGTCTCTATCATCTGTCTCTATCATCTCTGTCTCTATCATCTCTGTCTCTATCATCTGTCTCTATCATTTCTGTCTCTATCATCTGTCTCTATCATCTGTCTCTATCATCTCTGTCTCTATTATCTGTCTCTATCATCTGTGTTATGTTACGGTAACTGAGGAGTGCAGGTAAAAAAGGAAATACACCAGAGCAGTTGGAATCTATGAGATTGCAGTACCCTGACTAACCACCGCAACTAGAGGCAGCCGTGGAGCGTTCCTACGTTGGTCCTAGACGCCTCGTCACAGCCTGAGAAACTAACTACACCTAAAGATAGAAATAGGAAAGCTATCTGCCCCGGAGCAGAACCCCAAAGATAATAGAAAGCCCCCAAACATGTAATGGCGGTTAGACAAGAGGAAATACTGACACAGAAAGAAAACAGTATGAGCAAACGCTGGGGCCCAAACTATCTAAATAGAAAAGGATAGGAAGGGTACTTACTGCAATCTCAGAAAACCCTGAAAAAACACCAACTCTACTAATTTCAAAATCACCTGAGATCACACGACCTCTACCACCTAAATTAGTTCTCTGGTGTAACAAAAACAAAACAGCAGCCACTGAAAAAACTGGAAAAAGCAAAAGTACAAAACACAGTGGCTGGACTAAACTGAGAGGGCAAAAGCCCCCGGAGGGGACCCTGAAGGCCCCCACAGAAGTGCAGGACAAAATGCAAAAATATAGCAAAAACACAAAATAAGAAATTGTCTTATCTGATAGCAGGAGATGCAGACACGACACAGCAGGCTACAAGGGAAACTGGAAAGAAGGATTCAGACCAGAACAATTGATCACCGGCAACCCTGATGGGAAAATGACTCCCTTACATAAGACCAATCAGTAACACCTGATTCCCAGTCCTCACAATCCTCACTAGTACCGCTTGTAACCACCAGAGGGAGCCTCTGCTCAGAACTCATCTCAAACCCATTCACAACAGTACCCCCCCCTTGAGGAGGGGTCACCGAACCCTCATTTGAGCAACCAGGTCGGTCAGGATGAGTTCTATGATACGCACGGATAAGTCTCCTAGCATGGATGTCCGAAGCAAACACCCAAGAATTGTCTTCCTGACCATAACCTCTCCATTTAACCAAATACTGGAGTCTTCGTCTAGAAAAACGAGAATCCAATATTTTCTCAACCACATACTCCAGATTGCCCTCAACCAAAACAGGGTCAGGAGGCACAGCAGCAGGAACCACTGGCTCAACAAACCTCTTCAACAAGGACTTGTGGAACACGTTATGGATCTTAAATGTCCCTGGAAGAAGCAAACGAAAAGAAACAGGATTAATAATCTCCATGATCTTATACGGTCCAATGAACCTAGGCTTAAATTTAGGAGATGCTACTCTCATAGGAATATTCTTTGAGGACAACCAGACCAAGTCCCCCACTTTAAACCGAGGACCATCAGTCCTATGCCGGTTAGCAAACCGCTGGGCCTTCTCCTGAGAGAGGGACAACCTCTCCACTACCTGGTCCCAAATCTGCTGCATACGCTCAACAACAGAGTCAACACCTGGACAGACAGAAGCCTCCGTCTGTCCTGAAGAAAATCGAGGGTGAAACCCAGAATTACAGAAAAACGGAGACATCAAAGTGGCAGAGCTAGCCCTATTATTAAGAGCAAACTCAGCCAAAGGCAAAAAAGAGACCCAGTCATCCTGATCAGCAGACACAAAGCATCTTAGATAAGTCTCCAATGTCTGGTTTGTTCTCTCAGTTTGACCATTGGTCTGAGGATGAAATGCCGAGGAGAAAGACAATTGAACACCCAGTTTAGAACAAAAAGTCCTCCAAAATCTGGAAACAAACTGGACTCCTCTGTCAGACACAATGTTCTCAGGAATGCCGTGTAAACGAACCACGTGCTGAAGGAACAACGGCACCAATTCAGAGGAGGAAGGCAACTTAGGTAATGGCACAAGATGTATCATCTTGGAAAACCTATCACAAATTACCCAGATGGTGGTCATTCTCTGAGAAACAGGAAGATCGGAAATGAAATCCATAGAGATATGGGTCCATGGTCTCTTGGGCACAGGCAATGGCATCAACAAACCACTAGAGCGAGAGCAAGGCTTGGAGCGAGAGCAAGTCCCGCAGGACTGCACAAATTCCCTGACATCGCGAGACAAGGTAGGCCACCAAAAGGACCGACTAACCAAGTCTCTGGTACCAAAAATTCCGGGATGCCCAGCCAATGCGGAACAATGAATCTCAGACATCACACTCTTTTTCCATTGGTCCGGGACAAACAATTTTCCAACAGGGCAGCGCTCGGGCCTATCCTCCTGACACCCCTCCAGAGCAAGTCTCAAATTGGGCGAGATGGCGGAAAGAACTACACCCTCCTTCAAAATAACAGAGGGATCAGATAGCTCAGGAGAGTCCGCAAGGAAACTCCTCGAGAGGGCATCCGCCTTAACATTCTTAGTGCCAGGAAGAAAGGAAACCACAAAATTAAAACGTGTGAAAAACAAGGCCCACCTGGCCTGTCTAGGATTGAGTCGCTTGGCAGATTCCAGATAGACCAGATTCTTATGGTCCGTAAGGACCACCACCTGATGTTTGGCTCCCTCCAGCCAATGTCTCCACTCTTCAAAAGCCCACTTCATGGCCAATAACTCCCGATTACCCACGTCATAATTACGTTCAGTAGGAGAAAATTTTCGAGAGAAAAAGGCACAAGGGTTACTTTTAGAGGTCTCTGGATCTTTTTGGGACAAAACGGCACCTGCCCCAATTTCAGAGGCATCAACCTCCACCTGAAATGGCAGAGAAACATCAGGCTGCCGTAGAACAGGAGCAGAAGTGAATCTCTGCTTAAGTTCCTGAAACGCAGAGACTGCCTCAGGAGGCCAATTCACCACATCAGAACCCTTTCTGGTCAAATCAGTTAATGGTTTAACAATAACCGAGAAATTACCAATAAATTTACGATAAAAATTGGCAAAACCCAAAAATCTCTGAAGAGCCTTTAATGAAGTAGGTTGGACCCAATCACAGATGGCCTGAACCTTGACCGGGTCCATTTCAATAACAGATGGGGACAAAATGAATCCCAGAAATGAGATCTTCTGCACGCCAAAAAGACACTTTGATCCCTTCACATACAGAGCATTCTCTCTCAAAATCTGGAATACAGTTCGAACATGTTTCACATGAGAGTCCCAGTCATTAGAAAAAATCAAGATATCATCCAAATAAACAATCAGAAACTTGTCCACAAAATCCCTGAAAATGTCATTCATGAAGGACTGGAAGACGGAAGGAGCATTAGTGAGCCCAAAGGGCATCACAAGGTACTCAAAATGCCCTTCAGGGGTGTTAAATGCCATCTTCCATTCATCCCCGTGCTTAATGCGAATAAGGTTATACGCCCCCCTGAGGTCAAGCTTGGTAAACCAAGTAGCGTTTTTCACCCTGGAAAACAGGTCAGAAATCAAGGGTAACGGGTATTGATATTTCACAGTAATATTGTTCAAGAGACGATAATCAATACACGGCCTTAATGAACCATCTTTTTTGGCCACAAAGAAAAAACCGGCACCTAAGGGTGAAGAGGATGGTCTGATATGACCCTTCTCCAATGATTCCTTGATATAAGACCGCATAGCGTCATGTTCAGGTACAGACAAGTTAAAAAGGCGACCTTTAGGGAATTTACTACCTGGCACTAATTCAATAGCGCAGTCATAGCTCCTATGGGGAGGCAAGGATGCAGATTTACTTTCGCTAAACACATCAGAAAAATCAAACAAAAAGTCAGGAACATCCTCAGCCTGGGGGGAGGCAGAAAAAACAGGAGTGTTGGTATTAACACATTGGCAGCCCCAACTGGTTACAGACACAGATTTCCAATCCAAAACAGGATTATGAGACTGTAACCAAGGGAAACCCAGCACTATAATGTCATGCAGATTATATAGAACCAAAAATTTGCAGCACTCCTGGTGATCAGGTTCAACCCTCATTATCACCTGAGTAGAAAACTGGGGTTTATTCTCAGCCAAAGGGGTAGAATCGATCCCCAGTAAAGGAATAGACTTCTGTAGGGGTATCAAGGGAAACCCACAACGTTTAGCAAAATCATAATCCATCAGGTTAATAGCTGCTCCAGAATCAACGAAAGCCTGAGCAGAAAATGAGGACAGAGAGCATATCAGAGTGACAGTTAATAAAAACTTAGTCTGAACACTACCCAAGACAACCGAGCGTGCAAAACGTCTTCCCCGCTTAGGGCAGACTGAAATAGCATGAGAGGCATCACCACAGTAGAAACATAACCCATTGCGCTTTCGAAACTCATGGCGCTGTGCCCCAGACACCACTCTATCACACTGCATGGGCTCAGAAGCTGGCTCACAAGGCAACACCATTCCACGCATACTTCTCCGCTCACGCAAACGTCTGTCAATTTGAATCGCTAATGACATAGAATCATTGAGACCAGAGGGGACAGGGAATCCCACCATAACATCCTTTACATTATCCGACAGACCCTTCCGGAAAAGGGCCGCCAAAGCGTCGTCATTCCACTTGGTCAGGACTGCCCACCTACGGAATCTCTGACAGTATAACTCAGCGTCATCAAGCCCCTGATTTAATGCCAACAAGGCTTTTTCAGCTTGATCAGTGACATTAGGCTCATCGTACAATAACCCCAAAGCCTGAAAAAATGCATCAACATCACTCAAAACAGGATCCCCAGGTATCAGGGAAAAAGCCCAATCCTGAGGATCGCCGCGCAGGAGAGAGATGATAATTTGAACCTGCTGCGCTGCGTTTCCTGAGGACTTAGATTTTAAGGCAAAAAACAATTTACAATTATTTTTGAAATTCTGAAACTTAGCTCGATCCCCTAAAAACAAATCTGGCATGGGAATCCTAGGTTCCACAACAGGCAACCCAGCAAGATAGATAGCAATACTCCGAACCTCAGTGGCAAGCTGATCCACACGGCCAGACAACTGTGCAAACTCCATTGGGAGAAAAGATCCTCCCCAGCACCCAGAGATACAGAGGGAAAAAAAAAAAAAAAAAAAAATGCAACAAACAGAAAAATATCTCTGACAACTTTTCTTCCTTCAAAAATTTTTTCCCTTCTGTGAGTACCATACAATTTTTATGGCCGGTGATACTGTTATGTTACGGTAACTGAGGAGTGCAGGTAAAAAAGGAAATACACCAGAGCAGTTGGAATCTATGAGATTGCAGTACCCTGACTAACCACCGCAACTAGAGGCAGCCGTGGAGCGTTCCTACGTTGGTCCTAGACGCCTCGTCACAGCCTGAGAAACTAACTACACCTAAAGATAGAAATAGGAAAGCTATCTGCCCCGGAGCAGAACCCCAAAGATAATAGAAAGCCCCCAAACATGTAATGGCGGTTAGACAAGAGGAAATACTGACACAGAAAGAAAACAGTATGAGCAAACGCTGGGGCCCAAACTATTTAAATAGAAAAGGATAGGAAGGGTACTTACTGCAATCTCAGAAAACCCTGAAAAAAACACCAACTCTACTAATTTCAAAATCACCTGAGATCACACGACCTCTACCACCTAAATTAGTTCTCTGGTGTAACAAAAACAAAACAGCAGCCACTAAAAAAATGGAAAAAGCAAAAGTACAAACACAGTGGCTGGACTAAACTGAGAGGGCAAAAGCCCCCGGAGGGGACCCTGAAGGCCCCACAGAAGTGCAGGACAAAATGCAAAAATATAGCAAAGACACAAAATAAGAAATTGTCTTATTTTATAGCAGGAGATGCAGACAGACACAGCAGGCTACAAGGGAAACTGGAAAGAAGGATTCAGACCAGAACAATTGATCACCGGCAACCCTGATGGGAAAATGACTCCCTTACATAAGACCAATCAGTAACACCTGATTCCCAGTCCTCACAATCCTCACTAGTACCGCTTGTAACCACCAGAGGGAGCCTCTGCTCAAACTCATCTCAAACCCATTCACAAAAACATCTGTCCTCTATCATCTCTGTCATCTCTGTCTCTATCATCTGTCTCTATCATCTGTCTCATCATCTCTGTCTCTATCATCTCTGTCTCATCATCTGTCTCTATCATCTCTGTCTCTATCATCTGTCTCTATAATCTCTGTCTCTATCATCTCTATCATCTCTGTCTCTATCATCTGTCTCTATCATCTGTCTCTATTATCTCTGTCTCTATCATCTGTCTCTATAAACTCTGTCTTATCATCTGTCTCTATCATCTCTGTCTCTATCATCTGTCTCTATCATCTCTGTCTCTATCATCTGTCTCTATCATCTGTCTCTATCATCTGTCTCTATTTCTATGCAGCATGTATTTCTATGCGCCGCACGCTCCAGTCTGAGTTCCGGCGGCAGTGCCGGTGTTCATGCGAGAGACTCACACAAAAACGTGCGAGTTTCTCGATGTGTGACCCCGGCCTTATACTCACCCTCCAGCGTCTTCACATAGTATTTACAGACACCACACTGGTCCCGCAGCACCATC
Organism: Oophaga sylvatica; assembly: GCA_033576555.1. Classification (NCBI taxonomy): domain Eukaryota; kingdom Metazoa; phylum Chordata; class Amphibia; order Anura; family Dendrobatidae; genus Oophaga; species Oophaga sylvatica. Next base: position 31,773 of record JARQOD010006226.1, read on the forward strand.
TCCCTACCCGTAGCTTCCAACATAATAACATACTTTTAAATATATAATAACACCACATATAATAGTATGTTATTTATGTTATTATATATTTTGCCACATTTTTTTGCTTCAATATATTTTTCCTTTTTTCCACCTCTAAAACCTGGGTGCGTCTTATAGTCCGGTGCTCTTATAGTCCGAAAAATATTTGAGATGTTTTGTGTCTGCTGATCAAGATGACTGGTCTCTTTTTTGCCTTTGGCTGAGTTTGCTCTTAATAAGAGGGCTAGATCTGCCACCTTGATGTCTCCCATTTTTCTGCAATTCTGGGTTTCACCCTCGATTTTTTGGGACAGAGGAGGCTTCTGTCTGTCCGGGGTTGACTCTGTTGTGGGCGAAGCAGCGATTTGGGACCAGGTATGGAGAGGTTGTCTCTCCTCAAGAGAAGGCCCGCGGTTTTTCCAATCGGAAAGACTGATGGCCTCGGAAAAGGGGGGACTTGGTTTGGTTGCCTCAAGAAATACCCTTTGAGGGTTGCATTCCAAAGTTTAGCCAAGGGTTTTTTTGACCTTATAAGATATGGAGTTCTTATCCGGTTCCTTCCGTTTGCTTCTTTGGGACATTTAAAATTCAAACGTTTCCACAATCCTTATTGAAGAGGTTTATCGAGCCATGGTTTCTATAGCTGCACCTCCAGACCCTGTTTTGGTTGAGGCAATTGGAGTATGTGGTTTTAAAAAATATTGGATTCTCGTTTTCTAGACGGAAACTTAGCATTTGGTTAAGTGGAGAGGTTATGGCAGGAGGACAATTTTGGGTGTTTTTCTTTGGACATCCCTGCTAGGAGACTATCTGCCTATCCTGAGCTCATCCTGATCGGCCTGGTTGACATGAGGGTTCGGTGACCCCTCCTCAAGGGGGGGGTTTCTTTGTGGATAGCAGGGCTCCCTCTAGGGTTACAGACGTACTGAATTCCGAGGGGAATGGAATTGGGATCACTGACGGACTGATATAAGGGAGGTTCCCTCCCTTTATGGTCGCCGGGATAATTGTTTGTCTCAATTGGGTTTGTTCATTTGGAATTTGTGGTGCTTGCCTGCATGCTGCTTTCAGATAAGATATTTTTGCTTTTTCTTTTTGTGCTTGTATTTTGCATAGTTTTCTGCCATTTTTTGGGGGGACACCGGGTCCCCTCCGGGGCCTGTGCTCCTCCGTTGACTGTACCATGTTGTTTTTTATTTGCTTTTTTTCCCTTCTTTTCAGCGGCGCAGTTGTTTTTTTTTTCACACTGAGATCTGATTTAGTGGTGGGGCGAGATGTGTGATTCAGTATTTTTGTAAACAAATTGTTGATTTTTGTAGGGTTTTTCTGGTTGCAGAAAGTATCTCTCCTGTCCTTCCATTTAGTCAGTTGTGCCCCCGCGTTTGTCAATCTGTTTTTCCTGCGTTTTGGGGTTTTCATTTGTTAAACCGCCGTTTATTTTGGGGGGCTGCTATCCTTTGGGGCTCTATCCAGGGCATTAGCTTTCCTGTTTCTATCTTTAGGTATGCTAGCTCTAGGCTGTGACGAGGTGTCTAGGATCAAGTTTGGAATGCTCCACGGCACCTCAGTTGTGCGGTTATTCATTTCTGCAACCCATTATTCCAAATTGGGGTTGGCTCCCCCCCGTTTTTCCTGTCCTCCTCAGCTACCACATAACAGAAGGCGGAATGTAAGGGGGGTAAGGTTAAACCCTTTTTTAAAGTTTATGTGTTTTTGAAATTTATCTCTTTTGTTGGAAATATGTGTTGAAGTTCTCAAAAAATGTATAGTCAATGCGTATAAAGGGAGGGGGCATTTGTTTGTCCACAAGAGGAAAAAGGGTTCCTACAGTGAAATAGAGTATAGTTAGTAAATAGTAAAAGGAAGTTTCAGAGTAGGAGGAGGCTGTTGATTTTTTAGTGTAGTGGGGATCAAAAAATTTCCCCCGGGGGCCCCTGGGGTGAATGGGGGTGAGGTGGGCCGCATCGGGTTTTCCCCAAAAAAAAAAAACTTTTAAAAAAAATTTTCCAATGTTATCAAAAGTCTCAAGGGGACAGTGTTGATGATGTAAGTATTGCGGGGATTAATAGTTTTTATTTGGGGTAGCTGGGAGTGAGGTAAAAAAGGAAATAACCAACTTTGGAACTATGAATTGCAGTACCCGACTAACCACCGCAACTAGAGGCCCCGGGGGAGCGCCTACGTTGGCCTAGGCCCGTCACCCCCTGGAAACAACTACCCAAAGATAGTATAGGAAAGCTAGCCCCGGGCAGAACCCAAAAAAAATAGAAACCCAAAAAATGGGGTTAGAAAGAAATCTACCAGAAAAAAATAGTAAGCAAAGGGGGGCCCAAACTATCTAAAAAAAAAGGATGGAGGGTACTTACTGCAATCTCAGAAAAACCCTAAAAAAAACCCAACTTACAATTTTTCAAAATCACCTAGATCAACGATCTAAAAAAAAATTAGTTTTTTTGTAAAAAAAAAAAAAAAAAAAAAAAAAAGGAAAAAAAAAAAAAAAGTAAAAAAAAATGGGGGAAAAAACTGAGAGGGAAAAAACCCCCGGGGGGGAACCCCAACCCCCCCCACAGAAGCAGAAAAAATAAAAAAAATTAGAAAAAAACACAAAAAAAAAATTGTTTATTGATAGCAGGAGAGCAGAAACGACACAGCAGAAAAAGGGAAAAAAAAAGGGATTCAGACCAGAACAATTGACCCGGAACCCTGGGGGGAAAAATGACTCCCTTATAAAACCCCAACGAAACCCCCTGTTCCCCCATCCCAAAACCCCTCATAAAAACCCCGTTGTAACCCCCAAAGGGGACCCTCTGCTAAAAATATCCAAACCCTTAAAACTACCCCCCCTTGGGGGGCAACAACCCCTCATTTGAAACCAGGCGGTCAGGGGTTTTCTATGATACCCGGGGAAAATCTCCTAGCATGGATTCCGAAGAAAACCCCCAAAAATTTTGTTTCCGCCCAAAACCCCTCTCATTTAACCAAATCTGGTCTTCTTAGAAAAACAAATTTCCAATTTTCAAAACCACATCCCCCAGTTTCCCCCTCAACCAAAACAGGGTCGGAGGACAGCAGGGGGAACCGGGTCAAAAACCTCTTCAACAAAATTGAAAAACCTTAAGGGATTTAAATCCCCCGGAAAAGAACAAACGAAAAAAAAAAGGTTAAAACCCCCCATGTCTTATAAGGCCAATGAATGGTTAAATTTAGGAGGACTCTCATGGAAAATATTCTTTGGGACAACCCCCAAGCCCCCCCCTTTAAACCCAGGACCATCGTTATGCCCGGGTTTGCAAACCGCGGGCCCTTTTCCTGAAGGGGCAACCCCCCAAACCCCGGCCCAAAACTGCGCAACGTCAAAAAAGAGTCAACACCTGACGACAGAACCCCTTTTTGTCCTGAAAAAAAGGGGGGAAAACCCCCAAAATTAAAAGAAAAACGGAGACATAAAGGGGAAACTAGCCCCATTTTAAGAGCAAAAAAAAAGGGGAAAAAGAACCCATCACCCCGATCAGCAGAAAAAGCTCTTAAAATTTCCCCCAAAGTCGGGGTTTTTCTTCAGTTTGACCTTGGCTGAGGAGAAACCCCGGGGGAAAAACAATTAACCCCCAAAATTTTGAACAAAAAGTCCCAAAAAACTGGAAAAAAGGACCCTTGTCAGACCAATTTTTCCCCAGGAATCCCCCGGAAAACAACCAGGCTGAAGGAAAAGGCCCAATTCAGGGGAGGAAGGCAACTTAGGAATGGCACAAGATGTATTAAATTTGGAAAACCTATCACAAATTTCCAGATGGTGGTATTCCTGGAAAAAACAGGAAACGGAAATGAAATCATAGAGATATGGGGCATGGTCTCTTGGAACGGCAAAGGGGTCACCAAACCACCAGGGGCGGAGCAAGGCTTGGAGGAGAGCAAGTCCCGCAGGACTGCCAAATTCCCCGCATGCGAGGGCAAAAGGAGGCCACAAAGGGCGCTAAAACCCAATCTTGGGCCAAAAATTCCGGGATGCCAGCAATCGGGAAAAATGAATCCAACATACATTTTTTCCATTGGTCCGGGACAAACAATTTTTCCACAGGGCACGCTCGGGCATTCTGCCTCTGGGGGCAAGTCCATGGGCGAGATGGGGGAAAGAACTAAAAACCTCCTTCAAAAAAACAGAGGGATCAGATTTGCTAGGAGAGCGCAGGAAACCTCGAGAGGGCATCCGCTTAACTCTTAGTGCCAGAAGAAAGGAAACACAAATAAAAAGTTGAACAACCCCAAATGGTTTTTGGTTCTAGGATTGAGGGCTTGGCTTCAGTAGACCAAAGATTTTAGGGTTTTTTCTTTTTTTTTTAAAGGACACAACTGTTTTTTGGGCTCCTCCCAATGCTCCATTTTAAAAAAGCCACTTCAGGGCCCAATAACCGATACCACGTTTTTAATTTACTTCAGTGGAAAAATTTTCGAAGAAAAAGGCAAAAGGGGTTTAATTTTGGGGTTCTGGATCTTTTTGGGCCCAAACGGCACCTCCCCCAAATTTTCAGAGGCATCAACCTCCCCGGGAAGGCAAAAAACTTCAGGTGCCTTTAGAAAACAGGGCGGGAAGTGAATTCTGTTTAAATTTCCCCTGAAAGCAGAGATGCTGGACCCCCAATTCACCACAAAACCCCTTTTTGGGGTCAAACATTAAGGTTTAACAATACCAAAAAAATACCAAAAAAATTTACGATAAAATTGGCAAAACAAAAATCTTAAAGACCCTTTTAAATAGAGGTTGGAAAATCACGATGGTGAACCTTTGACGGGTCCATTTCAAAACAGATGGGGACAAATGATTCCAGAAATGAGATCTTCTGTACCCCAAAAAAAGACATTTTGAACCCTTTTCATACGAGTATCTCTCTCAATCGGGAATCAGTCGAACGTTTCAATGAGAGTCCAGTCATTAGAAAAATCAAGTTACATCCAAATAAAACATCGAAATTGTCCACAAAATCCTGAAAATGCTTCATGAAGGACGGAAGAGGGAAAGGGCATTAGGAGCCCAAAGGGATACAAGGATCAAAATCCCTTGGGGGTGTTAACCCGTTTCCCCTTCACCCCGTGTTTAATGCAAAAAGGTTATCCCCCCCCGGGGTCAATTGGAAAAACCAAATTAGCTTTTTCAGGGAAAACGGTCAGAAATAAAGGGTAAGGGTTTTAAAATTTCACAGTAAATTGTTCAAGAGACATAAAAATACAGGGCCTTAATAAACCCCCCCTTTTTGGGCCACAAAAAAAAAAACCCCCCCAAGGGAAAGAGGAGGTTGATATCCCTTTCCCCAAACGTTTCCTTGTTTTAAAGACCCATAGCTATTTCAGGAAGACAATTAAAAAAGGCCCTTTGGGAATTTACAACCTGGCACAATTTAGGGGCGTAAGCTCTGGGGGGAGGAAAGGATGGATTTACTTTCGAAAAAAAAAACAGAAAAATCAAACAAAAAGTCAGGAACATCCCTCACCGGGGGGAGCAAAAAAACAGGGGGTGTTGGTTTTTAACCATTGGGGCCCCAACTGGTTACAGACCAGATTTCCAATCCAAACAGGTATTAGACTGTAACCCGGGGGGAAAAACCCCCCTAAATGTATGCAGATTATAAGAACCAAAAAAATTTCAGCATTGGTGACAGGGTTTAAAAACCCATTTACCCCGGTGAAAATGGGGTTTTTCTCACCCCAAAGGGGGGGAAAACGATCCCCGAAAAAATGACTTCTGTAGGGGGTTAAGGGGGGAAACCCCCAATTTTCAAAATCATAAACCATCAGGTTTAAACTCCCAGAATTTTAAAAAAGCCTACAAAAAGGGCAGAGGCATACAAATACAGTTTTAAAAAAAACTTAGTTGAACCTACCCCAAACAACTGAGCGGCAAAAGCTTCCCGTTGGGGAGAGAAATAGCAAGAGGGACACCAAGTAAAACTAACCCATTCGCTTTCGAAACTCATCGCGGCCCAAACCACTCCATCAATGCTGGTCAGCCTTGGTCACAAGGGGAAAACCCTACCATACTTCCGCTCACCAAAAACTGTCATTTGAATCGCTAATGACATAAATCATTGAGACCCAAGGGGGCAGGAATCCCACCATAAAAACCTTACTTATCCGACAACCCCTTTTGGGGAAAAGGGCCCCCAAAAAGGGTCTTTTTCCTTTGGTCGGGCCCCCCTCGGAACCTGAAAAAAATCACGCATCAACCCCATTTAATGCCAAAAAGGGTTTTTCACTTGACAGTGAATTGGGGATGTACAATAACCCCAAAACCGAAAAAATCTTTTAAAACCTCAAAACAGGCCCCATGTCAGGGAAAAAAACCAACCTGAGGGGGCGCCGCGAGGAGAGATATAATTTGAACCTGCTGCGCGCTTTCCGAGGACTTTGTTTTAACAAGAAAAAATTTTTCAATTATTTTTAAATTTAAAAATTAGCCGACCCCAAAAAAACTGGGAGGGAATCCGGGTTCCAAAACAGGAAACCCCAGCAGATAGTAGCAATACCCGAACCTCATGGCAAGGATCCAAGGCCAGACAATGTGCAAATCCTTGAGAGAAAAGACCCCCCCAGCCCCCGAATAAGGGGAAAAAAAAAAAAAAAAAAAAAAAAACAAACAGAAAAAAATTCTAAATTTTTTTTCTTTCAAAAAATTTTTTCCCCTTCTGGGTTTTCCCAAATTTTTTTCGGCGGGGATAATGTTATGTTACGGTACTGAGGAGTGCGGAAAAAAGGGAAAAACCCAGGCTTTTTGGGAAACATGAGATTGCAGTACCCGACTAACCCCGCAACTAGGGCACCCGGGGGGGTTTACTTTGGTCCTAACCCCCGTCCCCACCCCTGAAAAAACTAACCTAAAATAATATAGGAAAGTTCTGCCCCACAAAACCCCAAAGTAAAGAAACCCCCAAAAGTTGGGGTTAACAAAGGAAATACTGAACAGAAAGAAAAAGTTACAAACCTGGGGCCCCCCAAATTTAAAAAAAAAAGGAAAAGGGTACTTTCTGCAATCTCAAAAACCCTGAAAAACCCAACCACAATTTCAAAAACACCTGATCACACGCCTCCCCCTAAATTAGTTTTCGGTGTAAAAAAAACAAAACAGCAGCCCTGAAAAAAAAAAACGGAAAAAAAACAAAAGTACAAAAACAGTGGCTGGGCTAAACGGGGGGCAAAACCCCCCAGGGGCCGAAGGCCCCCCAAATGCAGGGCAAAAGAAAAAAATTTAAAAAAAAAAAAAAAAAAAATTTTTCTTATCTGATAGCGGGGGATGCAAAACGCCAGCACTAAAAGGGAAACGGAAAAAAAGGATACAACCAGAACAATTGATCCCGGGGAACCCCGGGGAAAATGATCCCTTTAAAAAACCAAAAATAACACCTGATTCCCCGTCCTCACAACCTCACAGTCCCGTGAAAACCCCAAGAGGGGGCCCCTTTGTAGAACTCTCTCAAAACCCCTTCAAAAACAAAAAGCGCAATCAAAAAAAAAAAATTTTTTTCCTTATATTTTTAAAAAACCCGGGTTTCGGGGGTTTTTTGTTTCGAGGTCAAGAGCTCTTGATGGATTTGGGCCTCCCTGTGTGCTGTTTTCCCCCTTTTTTTAAACACTGCGGGGTGGACAAAAAACCCTTAAACGGGGGTTTTAACCCAGAAAGAATTTTTTTTTTTCCCCCCGCGCTCATTCCCCCACGCTCATTTTTTCCCCCGTTTTCCCCCCCCAGCCATTCCCCCAGCGCCTTTCCCCCCCCCAGGTAAATTCCCCCACGTTTTTTTCCCCCCGGGCGCTTATTTTTGGGCCCCGGGCCCCAAAATTTGGGGGTTTTAAACCAAGGAAAGGGGGTTTCTAAAAGCCCCCAGGAATCGGGGGGTTGTCAAGGTAGGGGTTTGGTGGTCTGTGGGGGGGGTTCGGGGCGTTTTGGGGGGGATATTTGGGGGGGGGTTTTGAAAAACATTTTTTACCCCCTGTAGTTCTTAGTCCAAAGGGACCAGCGCGCTGTAACTCTGGGGGTTTTTTTTGGGGGCATAGAGGGGGGGGGCCCCCTACGGGGGGATCCCCCCTCAAAGTCTTTTGGAAAATTTAATGATTGGGTGCAGAAAAAAATTTCCCCCCAAAACCATCCAGCTTTTTTCCCATCCTTTTTTTTTAAAGATTTTAAGGGGGGGGGTTTCCCCAGGGGGCGGTTTGGGGGGGAGGATGTGCTTTGAAAAACCTGAACAGGTTAGAGGCCTCCTTTTTTTTTCCCCAAAAATGAGTTTCCAACCAGCATAAAGCTAAGTTAAATCCGAATACCCCCCAGCTTCTTCAAAGCTGTCCCCCGGTAAATTTTTTGGTCGGCCCCCTTTCCCTTTGGGGAAAATAGGTTTTTGCTTTTGTCCTGCAAGAAAAAATCCCTATTCCACCGGGACCCCTTTTAAACCCCCAATTTTCCCAAGGGGCTTCCTAAACCCCAAGGCCCCAAAAAACCCTTGGGGGTTTTTCCCCCTAGGGCCTGAAGCGGGTAGGGCACTTCGGCCCCCGGGGACCGGGGAAAATGCCGGATGTTCAACCCTTTAAAGGGGAATTTGAATTTTTTCTACTGCGCCCTTGCCCCCAACCTTGATTAAAGACTGACAGGCTGGGTTTAAAAATTTTGGTTTCCCCCTCTAGCCCCCTTTAAGAATGCTAAAAGGAGTGGTAGATTTTTCCCCCCCAATGCACATGACTCCTTTTGTCCGAAAACAAAAAATGATGGAAACCCAGACTCAGACGCGCTGGGCTGATCTCACAAACCTATTTTCCCCCAGGGGGGTTCAAATGTGTGATTGGGTGAATGGTTTTTGGGGAAAAAATGTTACCTCTCGCCACCTCCAGGGTACTGTTTTTCCCCTTTCACAGGGCTAACTTTCCCCCCCTGGTAAAATACAGCACTCCGGCGTGAAAAACAAAAACATTTTGTTTTTTTATTAAAAAATAAACTTTAAAAATTTTCCCCCCCCGGGAGGAAAAAATTTCTTAAACGTTGCTTTTTAAAAAAATTTGAATTAAAAAAAACAAAAGTATTTTAAAACATAAAAAAATTTAATAAATAAAAGATTCTTGTGAAGGACCCCCACCAAACCTTCAAGGGGCCCCGGGGGGCTGCAGGACATTTTAGCTGCAGACCTCGTCTTCCCCCACCCCAAAGGGTTTTATGTTCAGGGGTAGTAATTTTGCTGGGTTTTTTATGTAAAACCAATTAATGCCCAAACCCAAAAAATTACAAATTTAATTTTTGGGGGGCAAAATCCTCACCTCAAAGTCCATAAATAATTTAAAAGGGGCAAAAATATTTACTTTTTACCTTTAAAAATTTTCATTTTAAATTTTTTATTTTTTCTTTTTTTAAATTTTTAAAAAACCTTACCCTTTTCCCAAAAACCCCCGGGATTTTTATATTAAAATTTTAACAAAAATTTTTAAATTTTTAAAAAATTTTTTTTTTTTTTACCCAGCCGGGCATTTATCAATATTATAAGACTAGTAAACACTTACTAGCAATAAAGTGAAAAATCGGGCCCAAAAATTTTCTTTTATCAAAATTTTTACTTTCTTTTTGCGGAACCCCTTTGTCGGGTCCACCGTTCTTCTTTTTTTTTTCCCTAACTTCAATTCACTTTTCCCCCAGGGGCGGGGAACAAGGGGGGCCCCCCCCGGGGCCCCTTTCCCTTTTTGGGGGGCCCCAACCCAGCCCCAAAGGGAAAATCGACCCCAAACCATGGGGGTTTCTTTTGTGGGGGTGTGCACTGGGCTGGTGGGGTTGGGGGGTTCCAGCGGGGTTTGTCATCACGGGCCCCCTGCGGGGCCCCGGTTCCCCCCGGTCCTTGGGGCGGGCCCGCCCTCCTCGGGGGCGCTGCGGCACATGAAAAGGAAAAAGCAGGCTTTTGTGGGGGGTCAATTGAGATCGCATCAAATTTTGCGATGCAAGTTGCGATCAAATGGTGGGCACAATGCGGGTGTGATGCAAGCGGAAGCGGGTTTTGCGCAAGGGCCCAAATTGGGGACGAAAAACCTGCGCTGTCGCCCCCCACTTTCCCATCGCTCTCCATCATTGACGGCGGGGCCCCCCCCCCGGGCCCCTTTCCGGGGGGGATCGATCTTTTGCGGGGCCCCCGGGGGCCCGGGGGGCGTTCCGGAACTGGGGGTACCTCCTAAACCCCCCTTTTTTTCCCCCGCCCAAGGGTAGTTCGGGGTCCCCCCTTTTGGGGGGGAGCCCCTTTTGCCCCTTTTGCCTTGGGCAGCGAATTTGGGGTAGTTCAAATCGGGGGGGGTCGTCGAGGGGGGGAACACCCCCCTCCCCCCGCCGCTGCATTGGTTAGGGCCCCGGGGCCTCGATCTCCTCCATCCCCGGTTGTTTGCAAAAATCATTTTTCAACCTCCCCTTTTTTCCTTTCCCAAATTTCCCCCGCAAAGTTTGCTGCATGGAGGACCAAGTTTGGTTCCTTTTTTAGGGCAGCTTGGTGGGGAACGGGGCCCCCCTTTTTCCACCCTTCCCCCTCGGGGCCACACCCCCTCCATCGGGTTCCAGAACACTTCTCTTTCTTTACCGACCCCTCCGGCTTTTCCCCTGGGGGGGGGTTTGCTCCCCCCTTTCCGGGGAAGGGGAAGAGGGGGCGGCCCCCTTTTTGGGGTAGGCAGGACGAAATTTTAATAGCCTTTGAAAAGGGCGGGGGATTTTTTTCGGCCACAGGGGGGGCCCCACGCCCACAAAAACCACGCCCACCTTCCCCTCCAGCCCCCAGGGCGCAATTTGGGGCCCCAAAATGGCGGATTTTACCCCCAAAAAAAACAAACAGTCCTTTTTCACAAAAAAAACTACGGCACACGGGCTCAAATTTTTTCGGTTTCGCTTTTTCCCGGTTCGTGACCCCAAAATTTTTTTTTTTGACCCCACCACAATTGGGGGTTTCCCCAAAGGGAATGGGGTACTCAAACAACCCCCATGGAAGTTATGGGGTTGTCACAGGTGCGTGGCTCGGTCTGTGGCCCCCGGGGGTTTAGGCGATGTTTTGGGGGGGGGATTTACAGGGGATGGGGTATAACGTTCGTGACCCCCCCTTAGTTTTCTTTTGCATTTTAAAAACCCCCTGCTGTAGTTTTTGGGGGATGTTTTTGGGGGCCCTAGATAAGGGGCCCCACGGTGGGACGGGGCCCCCAAAGTCTAGGGGAAATTTAAAGATGTGGGGTTTTTGATAAAAAAAACCCTTTTAAACCAAACCAGCTTTTTTAAAACCCTTTTTTCTTGTCAAGATAAGGCAGGCCCAGGGGGGCTGGTCGGGTGGGGGGTGGCTTTGGTTTAAAAGTGAACGGTTGAGGCCTCCTTTACTTTCCAAATTTAAAAGTCCAAAACCCCCCAAAAACAAGTTCATCCGAAAAACCCCCCCTTCAAAACCCGTACTGCCCCGGGCAGTTTTGTGGGCGGAGCCTTCCCTTGGGTGGGGAAAAGTTCTTGCTTTTTTCCCAAAAACCCCCTTTTTCCCCCTTTCCCCCCCCCCCGTTTCGTACCACCTCCCCAAAAGGGGGGGCTTCCCCCAACCCCCGGGGCCCAAAAAATTGGTTTTTTTTACCACTACCCTGAAGCTGTAGTGCATTTGTCTCCAGGACCGGGGGGAACAATGGGTTTTAAACCTTAAGGCACTTCTGTTTTTTACTGCGCCCTTCCCCTGTCAAAACTTGATATCACACTGCTAGGGTAGGATAATATTCGTTACCGTATACCTCCCCCTTTAAAAAATGTGACAGGAGGGTAGTCCTTCCCGAAAGATCAATGACTCTCTCCCGGGGCCCCCCAAAAGGAAAATGACGGAAACCCGACCAGGCGCTCTGTGGGACTCACTACCTAAATTATGGGTGTGTCTTTTTGTTTGGGGGGGGATGGGGAAAGGGTTTTTTGGGATTAAAAATTTTTCCCCCTTCCCCCCATTCCGGGGCTGTGTGTGCCTTCACACCGGGGTACAACTTACCTCCCCAAAACACTATCCTCCCCATGTCATTCCCCCAAAAACATCCCCCCCCGCCCAACCCCCCCCTCATCCTCCCCCCCGTCATCCTCCCCAGCCTCATTCCCCCCCCCTCCCCCCCCCCCCAGCCTCATCCTCCCCCCGCTATCTTCCCAGCGTCTTCTCTCCCCGCGCTCATTCTCCCCCGCGCTTTCTCCCC